>CAXKVY010003515.1:0-35473 GCA_964058915.1 Tetropium fuscum | reverse complement strand
ATCCATAAAAGGTTTTCTCTATTACCAGGCAATACTTTACTAACTCAAAACAATGCAACTCTGTAACTTCTCTTGCTCCTGTGTGCTTGTGCTGTCTGGAGTAATCGTGGCTCTTGTAGCGATGACCATCATTATTATTGGTGGAGCATGTAGGTAGATACGCCAAGTCTGTCTCTGCATTAGGGTTTTTCATAAAAGAGTGATCACGTCGATGTCCCGATTTAATAATCCCAGCATCTTCTAAAGAACGACAAACATCCACAAGTTCATCAATTGATAAGACTTCTCTAAGTCTTTAGTTTTTCTGAGTTGTTTTTACAACTAGACGACTAAATAAATTCTCCATAGCCGAAATATAGATTATGACACGTTCATCTTCCTTTTGGTAACGTTTTCGAATTGTTTCCCATAAGTCGTCATCTACGTCCTTTTTGCCGGTCCATCAAAAAGTTCCACTGCAGAGCGGAAAATATTGTTTACTCACAATCGGTTAGTAATTTATGGATTTCTAACCTTTGAAGTAATCGGGAAGCGACTTATTACTTACTTTACTTTCCCAGCTAGCCGGGAAAGTACTTTCCCGGCTAGCATCTGTCACTTTTCTTACCTGGAAATGTCAATGTCATTTTTGATTAAAAGATGGTTTAGAAAGAATAGAATCCACTCAACATTTATTTAATTCAGAAACAACAACAACAATAACAAAAAGAAAACTATTTGGAATTATAAATATTAATAGTTACATTGGAATTATGATTACTATTAACGGTTAAAGTAAGACCGTGTTGCTCAAAATTATGAGTTTCAGACATAGATGAAGATGCCGACGTTTCTGGATTTTCTACATGAGACAACATATTAGCAATTTTTATTTGTCCATGTAATGAATTCTCCACATATCCCTCTGCTACGGTGTTGGATTTCCTACCCCCCAACTTTTTCAACTGTAGGATGTCTCCACCTGTATTTGCTAATAATGTTGCTGAAGTACGTCTAAAACAATGTCCTGTAAACCTGTTAACATTTTCCAGCTTTAAATAAGTTGCTATTTTTTTGGGAAAACTTCCTATAGCATTATGCCCAAAAGGCTGTCGTGTAATTTTACCAAATCTTATTTGTAAAAAAAATCTATCAGAGTCAATGTTATTACGAAGGTCACAGTATTGCTTTATTATATTTATCCATTCCGATTTTGTAATTACAAATGTACGGGAAGAGTAGGTTTTTGTGACAGGCATCACTATTATAATTCGATTTTCTAAAATATCTCTAAATAAATTAAAATTACCTTTTGAGGAAGATATTCTATCGGGGTATTGTTTAAAAATGTATCGATGTCTGCTTCAGAAAAAACACTTGACTTTTTAGCTTGATATCCCACATTCTTCCTTTTCAAAAATGCCTTCAATTTTGCGTAATTACTAATATCAACATTATGCCTAAAGTTTATTACTGCTCGCAACATCGAATATCTTGACCATAATGTGGAGGCTTTACTTTGTTTGCTTATTTCACAAAAATAAGCAAGAAGTACCGTCTCAGAGGTATGCTGCACACCTTTAGCCACGCACCATTTACTGTGTAGTTCATAGGTGTTTTCATACCTCTCCCTGCTTTTTTCAGGAATTATTCCTTCAGTAGCTCTCTCTGCAGCTACCCGCACTTCTGGTGGCGTACATTCAAATTCACTACCAGACATTTTTGTAAAATAAACACAATTTGATTATATGTACAATTAATGGCCTCGTGTATCGCCTAAATGTCAGATTCAACAAACTTGTTTTGTTACCTAGCAACGATCTCACAGGTTACTTAAAATAATTCATCTTATCACATAATGAAAATGGATACAGATATTTGAAACGAAATTATTATTGGTAGATTGTGAGTATTAGAAATCCATAAACTACTAACCGATTGTGAGTAAAATAGTATACAAACCTCGCGGGAACTTATTCTAGCCTCGCGTCTGTAGTTTACCTCGGTGCTTCGCACCTCGGTAAACTACCTTGCCGCTCGGCTGAAATAGAGTACTTTCCCGCTCGGTATGTAATGTACTATTTCTGGTAAACCTCGGTTATTTGCTGATTATAGGGAAAACGCTGGTCTACATCGCGCCTCCTGTCCTGGAGTTTTTTGAGCAGTCACAATTCGGACGGATAACCCCTCCTTTTCCGCATCCATAACATCTAGGAGTCTTAATGTTGTTATGATAGTCGCCCTCAGGTCTATTGTTTCTGGTACAGTTTCGTTTCTTGTGTACAGCTTGATCACACTTAAAACAATGCAACTCTGTAACTTCTCTTGCTCCTGCGTGCTTGTGCTGTCTGGAGTAATCGTGGCTCTTGTAGCGATGACCATCATTATTATTGGTGGAGCATGTAGGTAGATACGTCAAGTCTGTCTCTGCATTAGGGTTTTTCATAAAAGAGTGATCACGTCGATGTCCTGATTTAATAATCCCAGCATCTTCTAAAGAACGACAAACATCCACAAGTTCATCAATTGATAAGACTTCTCTAAGTGCCAAATGGACATGGTACTCCTCCAATAAGTTCTTTTTGATTAGTTTTGATTGATTTTGATTTTTGAGTTGTTTTTACAACTAGACGACTAAATAAATTCTCCATAGCCGAAATATAGATTATGACACGTTCATCTTCCTTTTGGTAACGTTTTCGAATTGTTTCCCATAAGTCGTCATCTACGTCCTTTTTGCCGGTCCATCAAAAAGTTCCACTGCAGAGCGGAAAAGATTGTTTTCTGAAATGTTGCGTGAAAAGCTTAATTCTTCCACCTCTTCTAAAAATGAATTTACAGATTGCTTAGTAGTATCTCCGTTGAATACTAGCTCCATTTTGTAGACTGAAAATTTTTGACTAGTCGTTGCCATATCCGTAGCTTGTTGTAGTGGAGGTCGATTGTCTTCACCTTGCTTGTGTTTTTCCATAACCTCTTCCACATCGTCTTCCAGTGTACTGATCACTATTAAATTATCCCTACGGAAACCGCTAATCTCATCATTGATAGTTTCAGGACTCCGTTGAAGTCGGCCAGTAATGTTATTTATTCTACTACGGACACGTTTGTATACGTCTTGATTTATTCCATCAAAGTCATCCACTAAAGCTTAACGGAAGTTCTTGTTGCTCTATCTCAAAAGAAAAATTTGGTGTTTGATAAATGTGAATTGTTGGTCTGGCTTTATCCTTTTGCAACTCTTTACGCATAAACCGTCTTTTCTGAGGCATATCCACATTAGAAGTAGTAATAACCCTAATCTTCAGTTCATAATTTACTGCATGCGTCCGTAAGTGAACTGGATCCATATCGTAAATAGAAGCCATTTTTTTTAATCCCAAATAAACATATCCGTAGCTATCAATATTATTTATTACCACCTTTCGCTAATAAGAAACACTGATTTGCTTTCACCCTGTAGAAATATTTTTTTTAAACACACCCTGTAAATATTCGTAACCCTATACAAAATTCGTATAAATATTATACGTTACTTGTATAACTTTGACTAAATAGAAACACAATTCATTACACATCCTGTATACTGGACAATCACACATATATAAACCCACACAGTTTATACACAAACTATACCAAACAATATAAACAACAAAATACTATAATAGTAAAACTCGAGTAAATAGTAAACGGACTCTTTAATCGAAGGAGGAGGTTCTCATTTCGGTTGTATTTTTTTATGTTTGTTACCTCAAAACTCCGTCATTTATTAATCAATTTAAAAAAATATTTTTTTGTTTGAAAGGTGGTATTTTCGAGAGGGTACCTTTTTATTTTTATGGGAATTGGACCTTGGATTCTAAAGATATACCGGGGAGCTCCTGAAAATCGACTAGAAAAAATGTTTAGTGATTAAGATATTGGTAGGTTTATGTCCATCCAAGACTAGGTAGATACTCTTTACCAAAGTATTTCAGTAACCGATCTGTCATCATGTGATCGATTTAATAATTTGGTGACGTTCAAATCTAATAACACCAAGCCTTCTAAACTTTTGACACGACTTAAGGTTATATATATTTGCTCTTTTGCAAAAAAAAATATCAAGGTCAATCAGAGCTCTCTCTCGAGGGTAGTGTCTTGTAGTATATGAACTGTGACCGCACACCTTAATATTAGAGGCAACATACGACGTTCCACATCTCGTCGCCGACAGAAACGGTATTCATATTCGTATTTGATGGCACCGACTCAAAAAAATAACATTAATTGTCTAGATTTTTATAGAATATTTGTCTAGATTTTTTAGTCGGTTTTGTTTTTTGTTAAATATATTTTTCTTGCTTTACAGTGAATATTGCGTTCTGTATGTAACTTGTTTACATACAGAACCCAATATTCACTAAAAAGCAAAAGCAAGTAAAATATATTTAACAAAAAACAAAACCGACTAAAAAATCTAGACAAATACACTAAAAAGTAAAAAATAATTATGTTATTCTACTACTATTACTGCTTAGAACACAATAAATTTATTAAGCCAATAATACACAATTAATGTTCTGTCATCATGTGATCGATTTAATAATTTGGTGACGTTCAAATCTAATAACACCAAGCCTTCTAAACTTTTGACACGACTTAAGGCTATATATATTTGCTCTTTTGCAAAAAAATATATCAAGGTCAATCAGATCTCTCTCTCGAGGGTAGTGTCTTGTAGTATATGAACTGTGACCGCACACCTTAATATTAGAGGCAACATACGACGTTCCACATCTCGTCGCCGACTGAAACGGTATTCATATTCGTATTTGATGGCACCGACTCAAAAAAATAACATTAATTGTGTATTATTGGCTTAATAAATTGATTGTGTTCTAAGCAGTAATAGTAGTAGAATAACATAATTATTTTTTACTTTTTAGTGCATTTGTCTAGATTTTTTAGTCGGTTTTGTTTTTTGTTAAATATATTTTTCTTGCTTTTCAGTGAATATTGCGTTCTGTATGTAACTTGTTTACATACAGAACGCAATATTCACTGAAAAGCAAAAGCAAGTAAAATATATTTAACAAAAAACAAAACCGACTAAAAAATCTAGACAAATACACTAAAAAGTAAAAAATAATTATGTTATTCTACTACTATTACTGCTTAGAACACAATCAATTTATTAAGCCAATAATACACAATTAATGTTATTTTTTTGAGTCGGTGCCCGCCAAGGTTTACAAACGTATAACGAAACGTCGGCAATCACCGTCTCCAAAAATAACAATAATTGTATATTATTGGCGAAATAAATTGATTGAATTCTAAGTAGTAATAGTAATAGAGTAATCATAATTACTTCGTAGTTGTTTTTAATTTTTTAGCGCATTTTTTGAAATTATTGATTTTTTTTAAATCGGTTTTGTTTTTGGTTAAAAATATTTTTTCTTCTCATATTGCAAGCATAATATCTCAATATTAATGCAATTTCTAGAATCGTAATCTCTTAAGTTATTTTGATTCTTCTTGAAGCGCAAAATTCCAGGAATTTCTTCAATTGAGATTCCTTATTATTTTTTTAATTTTTTGGTGTTTTCTTCTCAATTAAATTTCGAGTTGTTCGCATATGGTCAGATAGGCAACTCTTTGTACCTGGCAGAGCTTGAGTTTTGCTGTTATTTGATGACTCTTGGACAACAGTTCCATGGGCCATCGTTGATCTTATGATTGTATTCTTACCTACTTCTTATGTTACATACACGATTCCTTGAATTTCAGATGCAAGGGTAGAAACAACCCCTCGATTACTAAATTAAGTATTTCTCATTAGTTATGAGCAAAATTGGTCCCGGTCTTGGTCTTGGTCTCAGTCTTGTGAAAAAGCAAGACCAAGACGAAGACTATCATTACACTAACAAGACAAGACCAAGACCAAATGAACAAGACCAAATCCAAGACCGATTATGCAAGATAAAGACCAAATACGCAAGACAAAACAAAAAATTAACCTCCGGTGGAAATATGAGTTAAAATATTTGTAAGAGCTTCAATATATGCTTTTCCCAGAACAAAATATTTTTTAACATTTTAACAGTAAGTATAAAAAAATTAAAAGAAACTTGACCAGTGTTTGAAACCTACCTACCTACTTACCTAAGTGTTCCATTTAAAAACAATTACGACGGCCCTCGTTTAATAAAAGATCTAGTGAAACCGATAGATATGAAATATCCAGAAAACTCTGTGTAGCATTTAAAATTCTCAAAAACCTATATCACACTTTTTAGTGAAATTATTTACAGATGAATTTTTGTTATTTTTTAAATTGCAATAAAATAAAGGGTTTCACTAGTTAATTAATTCAATGTGAATTATTTATAATTTATATCTTTGATGATCTTCATAATGATAGTGCTTAGAAAAGTAAAAAACCGTAAGTAACAGGTAAAATGAGCAAGATCAAGACTTAAAACGCAAGACTCAGACCATGACTAAATAAGCAAGATCAAGACAAAGACCAAGACTAGACTAGAAGCGCTGATTTGGTTCCTCCAGTTTTTTTATATAATACAAAAGAGTTCCACAATACCAAGTGTAACCGATGAAAGAAAATGTTCTTGTAGTACTTTTTCTTTTCGTGGAAGACTGTAATCTGCTAATTGCGGGTCTACGTGATCGACCCCTCCCATGGTATCATTCTAGTCAATCACAACTTTAGATTTCCTTTTTTTTTTCCCCTCTTTTTTCTACATCGACATAGGTATTGGTATGGATAGACGATATCAAAGTAATGTCTTTCTTATCCTTCCATTTCAATATACACATTTTGCCCCTTTAGAATGCAGCTAGGTCTCCCTTTTTTAGTTTTCTGTTTTTTAGTTCAGCTGGTACTTCTTTTTCGGGTCACCTTTATAGTACCAAATATATCTGTTCTCTTTGAAATGAGAAAGTCAGTCAGTTGTGGGGAATTGTAGAAGTTGTCCATCGTGATACAAAGTCCTTGATTTGGCACATATTTACAAAGTGTCATTACCACTTGTGACGAAATTGGAAGGTCTTTATATTCTTGGTTGAGGTTTCTCTCCTTGCCGGTGAATATAAAAAAGTTACTAACATAACCGCTTTTGACCTCACCTAGCATATAGGTTTTTATCCCAAATCTAGCTCGCTTCAATAGAATGTATTGTATCCAGCCTAGTATCCCTTTATATAGAAGAAGACTTTCGTCTATTGATTAGTAGTTATCTGGTATAACAGCATCACGAAACTTATTTACAAGCTTCACATACACAGGCCAGATTTTGTTTAATTTTGGATTAGGGTGTACATTTTTATCAAGGTCTTGATTGTTGGAAAAATGTACGTTTTGGTGTATTGCTTCAAATCTCTTATTGCTTATACAGTTACACTCGGAGTAGTTTCCACAAACACCAAAACACTTTCACTTCGCTCGACGCGCGTTTCGCCAACCAAGTTGGCATCATCCGGAGACGATTAAAACTAATCTTAAACTACAAAATCTACCATATTTATACTATTTTCATGGTGACGTCACTAATGATATCACTAATGATCGGTTGCTAAGCAACGCGTAAAGCGGGCTATACGGTATAGGTCCCTTGTCGCTATTCATACTACTATTACATTTTACAATTTCTATGCTCTCAAATGCATCCAACTGTCTATTATTGGTCACATTTCTAATCTTAAATTACTAATATCTATTCTATGATTGTTGTCAAAAGCATGTTGTGCAACACTAGACTTATCTGTTCTTCCATATTTTGATGAGCCATATGCTCTTTAAATCTAGTGTTAATTGATCGTCTCGTTTGTTCAACATATTTTCGATCACAATCATTACAACTAATTTCGTAAATCCCAGACCTTTCATTTGGAACAATTTTATCCTTTGGATTGTCTAAAAGTTGTTGTAATTTGTTGCTCGACGAATGAATCGCTGTTATACCCACGTTTTTGAAAACCTTACTCAAACCACGAGTAAACCGGGGTTCGTACGGGATGGATACATATTTTGGAGCCTCTATTATATCCTTTTGAAAGGTCGTAGAATTACGAAGTGTGTCCTTAAATTTACGCTTCCTAATTAGTTTTTCAACTATATCTCTAGGATAACCATTACTCACAGCTATATCTTTAATTAATACTTTCTTACTTAATTAATACTTTCTTTCTTACTTAATTACTTTTTTAATTTACTTTTAAACCTCTCATTACTGATATACAGTTAGCAAAAAATGCTTATACAGTTAGCAAAAAATGGTGTAATTAGTAAAGGGTTTTTAGGCCGATACGGTTTTTTGCCACACTGTATATAACCAAAAAACACCCTCATTTCTTCGGCAGTTACTGGATGCCACTTTTTTTATTTGTTTTCCGGTCTGCATATCTATTGGTTTCAACAACAATGTGTTCTATCAGGTCGTCGTCAAATAATTGTTCCTAGGATGTATATAAATGATTTCTTGCAATTCAGATGCAAGGGTAGAAACAGCCCTTTAATCGTAACATTTAATTATTTCTCAAGTAAAAATATTTCTTCCGAAAAATAGCATTAGCTGGAAGATTTACATCTGATACAAAAAATGTATCCTCACATACTTCCTATGCTACATACATGCTGTTTTCACACCGGTTGACCACCATGGGTTTCACTCCCCACGTTTTCCCTATGTACTGCGACGCTCTTAGCTTCGGTGCGGAGTTTTTATCTCGAGCGCCACTGTCTGTTTAGAGTGCAGACAGACCACTTTTCCCTACAGGCAGTATCTGTAGGGGCCCCGTATAACTTTTGTGGAGAAGGGCGGAAGCCAGGTCACGTGACACCGATAGGCCTTGTATTACCCTATCTTCAAGAAGAACACCGGTTTATGATTACAACAGATTTTATTTACAGGATTTATTATTTCGGTCACACCGGTATTTACATATATACAGAGGGTATTCAGTCTGCCTATAGCGAGTTACGTCAGGGGGATGAAAAGCGTTATGAATAAAGGCGTAAAGCGGGATAACAAAGGGGCGGCGAGTGAAAATAAATGGTAGTACTTTAGTAAGCGGAGGAAGCAATAATACTACAGTAAAGCGTTATGAATAAAGGCGTAAAGCGGGATAACAAAGGGGCGGCGAGTGAAAATAAATGGTACTACTTTAGTAAGCGGAGGAAGCAATAATACTACAGTAAAGCGTGCAGCGTGTAGGAAATCCAAACTTTCGCGGATATGATGTACGCGGACTAGTTTTCAGGTAGACCTGAAAACTAGGACCTAGAGTAGCCACTAGGCTACTCAGGTAGCCTGTGGAGTCCCTGCTGCATGCAGAATGCTCAGCAGAAGGGTGGATGCAAAATGCGACAACCCGAAGGGTGCAAGATGCTACGACCCGAACTACAGCCTATTGGGTAAACCCACACGATTTCCACATGTATTTAACTACGAGTTCGGAGACTGGATTTCCTTAGCGCTTGTTAATAAAGTACACTTACTTTTCTTTCGTGACGGGGATCGGCAGCGGCAATCACGGCAAGTCGCAACTTGTCAGATTACAGAATAACAGCAACGAAAGCGGCAGCGAAGGCGGAGGATGCAAAATGCGACGACCCGAAGGGTGCAGAATGCTTTTTGGATAGTGGAGGCAGAGGATGCAAAATGCGACGACCCGAAGGGTGCAGAATGCTTGGTTAGCGAAGAATGCTAACTGACTTTACAGCGCTGTGGAGCTGCTTTTATATGATTTTGGACGGTTTTTTCGCGTTGACGCGTGATCTCTCTACCTACTGATATCGTTGGGAGTGCAGCGCATGTGGCGCTGTCCGATATTTCGGTGCCTTGAGGTAACGGTTAGGCGGATTATTGATACTGGAAAAACTACTGACGGCGGCGGGGTACCCAGAAGGGGTTTGTTTATGACCTGGTTATAGGCAGAACTGAATGTACAATTTAATAACAATGTTTACCTAAAAAGAAAATAAATTTTTCGATGCATATTAACGTTATTAATATCTATGAATAATTTACGGGCTTTCAGTTAAATGAAATATCCTAGTTTCTAGCGTAATGTGAGGGAGATTATTCCTGCTTCATTACAGTACCTACATGATTATTAGTCAACGTTGCATCCTTCAGATATCGCTCACATAGCTTCTACATTGTTTTTAGTAGAAATTTTATTTTTAGAAAAAAGTTGAGTATACTTCGATGGTATGATCAGGTCTTTCTCACATTGTTCCAGATTTTCGCTTTTCAAACGTTCATTTATATCTAAAATAATACGTTGACTTTGTACATGTTAATTTTGATTTCTGATCTCATCAGGTTGTTTCGACGTTTTCGACAATAATCCAACTATTTCGGGATTTTCGGGAGTTATATTATAATATTCTACTTCAAATAGCCTCCAGAACGCCATGGAAATTAGAAAATAATTATTAACATCTTACCTTTTAGTAGTAAATGTTTTAAATCGGTATTTATGCACTTCACTGATAACCGTTTTTCATTCATTCATTTCATTTCATTCAGAGATTGGGGGAAGACAAACTAATTGTACTCGTTTATTGTTACGAGTATTTTTTTACAAAAAATAAGTATCGAAACTTATCTAAGCAGGTAATTTTTTTATAGCTCCATATACAAAAAGAAGGAAGCGAATTCGGTTGGTGATTATAGCTTGTGGAGTGTAGAGTTACTCTCTTTAAAAACTGTAGCACAATTAACTAAATCTGGTTTTCCAAAAAAATTAAACGCCGAACTCCACAGTGTGTTACAAATTTTAATGGAAAAACATGTCGCAATTGTTGCACCCTGTAATGAATAAAACATTTTTTTAAAGAAACAATGGAACATTCACATTCAAGAATCTTCAAAATGTGACAAAAGGTCTAGACAAAACGTCGTGTCATTATTGGGTGTAAAAATAGTATGTGAATTTGGCATTTTGGACAAGCAGATAAACTTTTGGGTCTCCCCAGGTTTTAAAAAATAAATATTTTTTTTCGGTTGGTGGAGTTCGAGCAGTAAATCATACCAATACATTGTAAAGATGGATAATACTGCCAGTTATCCTAGCAGGATCGCCATGTAGTGGTAATCTATTGAGATCACCAGGTAGTGGGTAAACCACCAACGAACAGAGACACAGTAGGGATAGTTTACGTTGGTTTAAACTGATTACCTTATAATAGGGCTGCAAGGAGCGGTACAACGATTAACGCTTGCTAATAATTAATTAATCAATTGACCTAGTTACACCGGTATATATAATGTTTACCCAGGTCAGTACAAACGGGTGTATAGTACAAACTAATTCGCATTCGTCGTTTAATAAGCCGGCCTTGGCCTAGCCTCTATGTCAGTATTTTATTGGTTATTGCTTGCGTATATGACATAGTTTACCTTAAAATAATAACATAATAAGAAATAAGATAATTAGGGTAAGTGTGGCAATTATGGCACTACAAAATCACACTGTTCACCAACAACGATTCAATAGTTGTATTTGTTGAGTTGTATTGTTCTAATACTATTTCAATTAGTAGGACGTCAGCGTCATAATCAGCTTGTTTGACAAAAATATTTTCATTGGAAAATTTTTCTTTCAACATTGAAACGAATCGGTACTTGTGAGTATTTGCAAGAAATTTGCAAAAAAGAAAAAATGAGTATTTGCAAGAAAGCTTTGCCACGCGGACAATTGAATAGCAGACAGATGTTGCTCAAGGTAAGACGGGCATATAAAATGAGAGAATGGGTTTCTTTTGTGTTTATATTCTCAGAATCTAGACAGAATCGTACAATTTGCACGTATAAGTTTAACACACCAGTATTTTTACCTGTACTACGGGTCCAGTAATGTATATAAGCGGCATATGGCGTTTTATAAGGAACTTTTTTAACTGGCTTGACTGAAATATGCAAAAAATCATGATGACCATGATCCATGATGATGAACCATGATTGACCATGATTAATTTTTTTTTTGTAGATGTGGGAACGATGGGGACTTTTCACATTTCATTTGTAATGGTGTCCCCAACATTCGTAGCGATTATCAGCTTTATGGGAATTATTGTAAGCTTGCCCCAATTTTTTTAGCTACTTTGATCGGGTTAATAATAATTATATATACATAAATAAATCCTCTATGTCTTCCTGCTAATACCTGGAACGTCTTCCTTCTGTCTGACAGGCAGACAGTACTTTCGTCTTCAACGGAAAATTGATAAAGGCACTCTTGAAGCATATAAGAGAGACATAAGAAAACTTAAAAGCATAATCTACCTTCTATAGAAGTTTCAGTAATGCCGGAAAATTGCAAAACTATAGCCCTTTGGATATACTTCACAATACTTCAGCCGCATACCTACCGCTCTCGTATTCCACTACATTTATAAGGATTTCCAGGCTGTTCTGGACACTTGCACAAAGGCCTGTATTTATCCTTTGTGAAGCCACTCATTCGCAGAATAGAATCTCCATCACTGATACTCGGTTACGCAATGAACGAAATTTGATTTGCAAATGTGTGAACGTGGTTCGGTACAGGGAAAAATAGCCTACAGGATAATTAAAATATAATAAAAATGGCATATGCAATGTGTCCCACTTTTCATGGAGCCACCCTCATATCTTGCTAACCTGATCCGAACCCGAATATTTTGAAAATTTGGTGGTGAATATAAAGTGAGTCCTATAAGTGCGAACCTATAAAGTGAGTCTTTATACACTGTGTTCGTTTTAAAACTTTCCAGCTTCTGAAAAAAAGCAATTTATCTGAAAAATCGCCGAGACCCGTCGATTTTTGTTTTAGGGAGGAACATTTTTGACAGTCAAGTTGTCTTGATATGTTCATCCCCCTAACCCCTAGCAACCCCTATTTTAAAATCTTAAATGAAACTACCCCAAGTGTTATACATCACTTGAAAGCCCTTTTCATTGCTAATACAGCAGTGCATCATTTTTTGAAATCGGATGAGATAAATAGGGACAATAAAATTTACCACCCCCCCCCCCCTGTTATTGAAAAACCGCAAAATATTTGAGATTTCGACGGCACGTCGATTTTTATTTTAGAGGGCTTGTTTTAGAAGGCTCTTACTACTTTGATTTCCCAAGGTATGTCTTATAGGCTGGCCTGTGAAACATACGGAATCCATTATTCTGTGCTTTATGGGCACCAAAAAAAACCCGATTTAAAGCCGCAAGGAGGTCAAGTAGCTCTAAACAAACAAGAGGAAGATGTACCCACTTGACCATTTTGACGTAAGGATGATTGTAAAAAGTTACCTAGATGGTAGAGGTAAAATAATACCAGATTCAAAGATATCTCTGGCAGAGATTTTGTCTATTGTTTTCTGAAACGCCACAGGGGAGGTTGAGAACAAGAATTTGTCAGAATATTAAGCGCTCAAGAGCTGCTGTATAATAATAATAATGTTTATTTGCATAAATAGTAGATTATAAAATATGAACAATGTATATATGTATATAAATGTTAGACAGTATTATTAACTAGCTAAATCTGAAAACAAACAATTTAAATTCATAATAATACGCAACAATAATAAAGTACACTAAATACTTATAAACACATAAAATTACAAATAAACATACTAAATATACTCAATAAGTGACTTAACACTTGTTTTGAGGTAAGATAAAATAACTAAGATAAAATAGAACTAGGATAAATAATATAATATGATACCACTAGTATGAATTACAATATAGAGTCACGAGTATTTACAATTTACGAGTGGTTACGAGTAGTACGAGTATGTACGAGTAGTAGTACAAAAATCTGCCAACACTATTAATGCTTATTTTGATAATTTGGCAATGGAATTGAATGATGCTCCACCATCAAATATAATAAACTACGATGAGACTGACCTAATCGATGATCCGGGTAGGAAAAAGTGATATCGAAAAGGGGATGTCGTTATCCAGAACGCATACGTCAAAATCATCTACTTCTATTATGTTCGCTGCTTCAGGCGATGGGAAATTGTTACCGCCCTACACAGTATACAAGACGAAACATCTTGGACAGGTGGTGGTCCAAGGGATGCTAGGTATAATAGAAGTTCGTTTGATGCGATATCTTTCTCAGATTGGGTGGAGAAAATAGCCATACTAAGCCTAAAATATCTACCAGGAAAAAAAATATTAATAGGCGATAACCTTAGCTCCCATTTTTCTGCCAGTGCAGTATCTTCATGCGAAGAAAATAACATTTCATTTATTTTCCTCCCAGCTAACTCCACTCATTTGACCCAGCCTCTCGATGTTGCATTTTTCCGGCCGCTTAAAACAGCCTGGAGACACATTCTTGATAACTGGAAAATGGGGGCTGGGTCAAAGTATTGCACAGTTCCGAAGGATATATTTCCTCGTTTATTAAAGGACTTGTTAAAGGCTATTGAGCCTAACTCAGCAAATGATCGGATTTTAATAAGTGTGGCATCGTTCCACTTAATAGAGATAGAGTTTTAGAACGCATCAATTTTTAATGAGATAAATGATGAGAACATAGCCGAAGGATTTAATAAATCTATTGTAAACCTTCTCAGAATAATGAGGTATGGTGATGGTCAAACTGAAAGGAGGCAACGCCGTAAAATTCAAGTTCCTGCTGGCAAAAGTGTTAAAGGTGCAGATTTTGAAAGCTCGTCTGAGGAAGAATCTTCGGAAAAGGAAAATGAAGCAGAAAATGCCGATTCTGGTAGTCATATGTAACTCTCAGATATAGATTCAGACCAAGAAATGAAGTTGTCTCTTAGTAATATCAAAGAAATAATGGAAACTGCTCATGAAAGTGCTGGCAAAGGTGTTAAAGGTGCAGATATTGAAAGCTCGTCTGAAGAAGAATTATCCGAATTATGGAAGTCACAGATATAGATCCAGAATAAAAAATTAATATTCCATTATCAACGTTAAACGACGAGCCTGCTTCAAATGAATTATCAGTCTGCTTTGAGGGTGACGAAACAGTTTCGTCATGTGTCTCCCATTTCACCTGATTATATACAAAAAGGAATTTGGCTCTTCGTGTGTTTTCCAACAAAATATCAGAATATGTATAAAACTAAATTTTTTATTGGACAAGTTACAAATACTGAAGAAAATTATATTGAAGCCACATTTCTAAGGAGTCGTAACACCAAACAGTTTACGGGATTTATTTATGGATTTCCAGATATTTCCTGCTTTAATTTTGGGTAGGTTGGAGAGATTTTCCAGTTCAAAAGTTCGACACCATTTACGTCGAATAAGACACTTTAAAATTTAATTTGAACCAAAATGAACTAAATTAAAAATTTTGTTGTTAAATTCCTACAGAAATAAATGTTTTTCAGTTTTTTTTCTGGAATTTTATTTTTTATGCATACTTAAATACTTTTTAAAAACATTTTACATGTTTCTATACAGCTCCGAGTGTAATGACTAGCAAATTCCACTGAAATAGATCGCTGTTTCTATTTACCTTTTTTATTTTTTGAAAAAAACTATTTTTTTCTTTATACAGCTATTGGCTTATTTGATTCTAGGAATAGTGACACACATTTCGTTGTATTACTTTATATGAATTTTTTTTTTAAATTTCTCAAAACAACCAACAAAGTTGAAAAATGTTTCTATTGACCCCCTTTTGCGGTACTCGTTTTATTCATATGAAATTGAAGCATTTGAAGTGAAATTTCTGTTATTCGGAAAGTTCCAAACTGACAAGTTGGAGGGGCATTTTGAAAAATATAGGCAACCAAGTTGATCACATTTCTATATTTCCGTGACACAAGTCCTTGATTCAGAAAAAAATAAAAGTTTTAAGTCTTGTTAGAGTAAAGTCGTCCAAGTTTGGTAAATTTTCCTTAAAAGAGTTTTCATTTAATGACAAATACGAAAAGACTGTTCTCTGTTTGACATATCTTAATATATCAATTTCTTTTAAAATAATTCATAATTTGTTTGACATTAAACCAAGTCCTTCAGTATTATCATCAGTATTTTACATTTCCGGATATTGTGCACATTCTGTTAAATTTATTTCAAGGCAAGGTTAATTCCACGAATTTAAAACACACGACATTTGCAAGGTTAGGTTCAAATAGCTTTAGGTTCCCTCTTGCTACTGTCCTGACCATAAGTGTTGCATGATTATTTTATTTAAAAGGTAAGGTGTGTTTGTATGTATGGTTATTTTTTAAAATTGTAGGAATAGTTTGCAAAAATGCCGAATCACAAAAGGCCAGGAAGAAAAAAGCATCCTCTTGCTAGTTTATTAAAAGATATTAAAAATATTTAAAGATTCTTTTAAAAAGTTGCAACTTTTCTGCATCAAGTTTATTCTTTTCTCTATCAAGGAAAAGCAATGTATCCGATAAAAAAGTTTCCCGTTTTTTTTTCAGTTTACATCACTAATCAAGACACCTTGACTGTCAAAAATGTTCTCCCTAAAACAAAAATTGACGAGTCTCGGTGATTTTTCAAATAATTTTCGGGTTTTCAATTACAGTGGGTGGTAAGTTTTAAAATGAATACACTGTATAGACAGTGTATAGTGTATAGACCACATTCGACTACAGTCAGAGTCATTATTTTCCATGATGGAAAAAGAGTGTCGTTTTAAAAAAAAAGTTTTAGCAATTTTTTTAGAGAAAAACTAGTAAGATATTCTTAATCAGCACCTTTAGAAACAAACCCCTTTGTACAGTTTGTAACATCGAAATATGAGACATAAAAACCCGAGCAAAAAACCCTCATTATATCGATCCCTTCACACCTGCTACCGCATTTTTAACAGCGTTTGTCAAGTATAACCGATTTCCAGGAATGTAAAGAAAAACAAATTATTTTATATATAAATCGTGCATCACATTATGACATTATCATGTAGTATAACAAAATATTGATCACACTACATACCTTTCGTCATATCATAAAACAATTGGATGCATGGTGAATGTGATGCAGAATAATAATGTTTCCCATTCAAATATTACGATCCATTTTACGCGTTCCTCGGCCGTGTCACATCGGCATCATTGACATCCATTTGGATGCCTAATACCATCGAACGTTTTGTGGTAAAGTGGGATCAACAATAATTCTCGAAATAGAAATAAAATAGTTATTCTTTAATTTAGTGTATTATTTTGATGGGTTTTATGTTAAAATTGATTAGTTATTAGTATTCTATCAAAACATAACAACTTGTTGCATGAAAATCGTCACTATAAAGGCAGTGATGATTTACTACCCCGATCTCCCATTGCGGCAATTGTGGGTATCCTTTGAAAATTTTATTATGTCTCATATTTCGATGTTACAAACAGTACAAGGTTACACCGTTGTGGATTCAAAGGTGTTTGATATGTGGGATCTAAAAAACAATTTTTTTCAGCTTAAAATAATTGTATCTGTAAAACGGATTATCATTAAAAAAAATATTTTTTATTTTTTGTTCAGAACAATATATTGTACTAGTATGAAATTATTCTATAACAAAATTACTATTTATTTAATTTAAACTACTTACATTTTTATTAACAGCATGTATCATATGAGTATGTGTGGTAATAGATATGCTAAATGACGCCCTCTACCACCCCGTATAGGGTCGACATCGCCTTACCAAACACCCTGTATAGACTTATGTCTATACAGTAAGTGTAAGTAAGTAAAATTCAAAATTTTTCAGATCAATGAAAATGAAGATGGATAAAATGTATATAGTGAGTGTTTAACCAATTTTTGGCATTACACATTTTGAGCATTACACATTCTTGTTCTGGTTAGAAAAATATACAATGACAAAAACTGATCTTCCTTGAAAGACTCGAAAAACTTGAAAGATGCATAAAATCAGAAAATCGGTAATACTTCACTTATTCGAAAGATTTAAAAAATAATCAAAAACAGAGCATACTTTTATGTTTGTAAAAAAATAAAAGCACTTCAGTTAAAATGGGAAACTTATTCCACACATGAGAGACTCAGGTTGACAAATGTGACAAGTTCGAGTTTTTGCAAATTTTGCATCGAGTTTTTAGAATTCGTCAATTAGTTGACTAACCCAAATATTTTTGGAGATACATACTCTTATTAAAGTTACTCAAAATGATGCTCTGTTAAATCTGTCCTGGGCAAGTCGCTTAATAATATTTGTTCCGCTCGAAAATCGAGTGTCTGAAAGAGGCGCCGCACAGTGGTTCCTTATGAGGAAAAAACCTCAAATCGTAAAGGATATTTTTGTAGCAAATGAACACTGATAATTTCAAGAGTACTAATGTAATCATCTATTAACACCATTTATTGGATTTTGATTACTTTTTTAGTATGAGAAAAAACTCTAGAGCTTAAGAATTTTTTAACTACGAAAATTCATCAAATTTGGGTTCAAGATATAACTTATGTTTACTATATCTACAACTTGTTTAATTAACTACTATTACAAAATACTATCAAGGTAACATTCTTAAAAAACATCACAAGATTCTCAGAAAGTTTCTTTCTATATTGAAACCTCGAATAATATGTATCTCTGAAACACATAAAATTCCTGCTTTTAGAAGTTTTTTTTTAATTACAGAAAAAGCTCCACCGACCTCCAAGCTATAATTAGCACCCAATTGAAGCTAATACTATAGACTACTTATCCTTCGAAATTCAGCTGCAACTACTTGCGACTTCAGCTTTTATCCCACTTTAACCCTGAAATTGAATAAACTTTTATTGGTCTTGAAAAAATGAAAATGAATTATAGTACCTAATATAGTAAAGTTTATCGTCAATAAGTTGAAATGGTCAATATAGTCAATGGTAATATAGTCCATGTTGACAATAAAATTGTTGTGTTTCGGTCGAGCAATAATAATTAATAAAAAAATCCCATATAATATGCATGTATATCCCACCATCCTGTATAATGTATATTATTAACAAGTAAATGCACCTCTCACGTCATCATAATTACACTGAAACCCTTTCTACCTTAAACGCGACGTTATTTATTTTGAAAAAATTGTTAATTAAAATAACTGATTAACACTTTAAAATGACTCACTCTGTATTAATATAAGAAAATTATTTTGCTCTAAATTTGCATAAATAAGACTCTTATTGATTTTCAAAATACCAGAAATCTCAAAAAATGTAGATAATAAAATGAGCTATCACTACTGTTATTTAAGAATTTTAAAGAGATGGCCTTGAGAGTTAGAGAGATGAGAGGATCAATGTGTTTTCTTCCATGAAAGTCTTTACCTTTGACAGGAAATCGACGGACCTCTCATGAAATTCAATTAATCCGTATAGGAGATATGAAGTTTTTTCCCAAATATTACCTTTTGGCCCCACTGTGCGCCGGTGTCTGAATGAAAAATGCCAAAATTTCAGATTGTTATAACTTGATAAATTTTTGTCATACAATGTCGTCAAGAATAACAGATTTTAGTAGAAAAACTTGCCCTAGTTCCTATCGTCTAGCATAGACTAATCGGTTTTTAAAATAGGAAGTAAATATGAACATTTCACCAAATCTTCATTGATCTCTCACTTTTTTATAGGGAAAATTTTGACGGCAAAACTACTTAGTGTATGCCTTTGGGAAAAAAATACTAATAAATAAATCGGCCAAGAGAAATCGCTGGAAATTATTTTGAAGTTACAAAAATGGCCGCTAGAAGGTACCATTGTCATGACCAATCAGAAAACGGTATTCTTCTCAAAAATATGCACGTAAAGAAGTATTTTAAATATTGCTATTTTCAATAAATAGAAAATTTGTATTTTTATTATTTGATATAGGGTATTTTGCTCTCTCATAAAATATAGTAGTGGGGGAAGGTTATGCTTGCTTTTTTTTAAATAAGGATAACTCTGGTTTGGGTATTTTATTCCTCAATAATATGCAATATAAACTTTGTCACAATAGATTTTGCCATGGTAACTAGAGAGCGCTGTTTGATATCGTAACGGTTATTACGCGCTTGCAAAAAAGTTTTAAATGGCAGGCTATATTTCTGTTTCTACCGATTGCAATTCGGCTGTTTTATATGTTTGTTACCTCAGAACTCCGTCATTTACAAATCAATTTTAAAAATTCTATTTTTGTCGGAAAGGGGGTATTTTCAAGTGAGTACCATTATAGTTTTATTGGCATTAGAAAAAAAGGAAAAGGAAAAATAATTGGTAATTTTTGAGATTCTTCATTCTTTATTTAATAAAAAAAATTACGCCCATGCTTTCGAACTGACGCATAGTGAAGTTATCATTTCTGATAATATCTCGAAGCCATTAAAGAAAAAAATCGCGATCATATGCAATTTACCTAAATATAGGCATATCAAAACAGATACCACTTGGTCTATAAATATTAATACGCAGGGTAACTCAATTCTAGCAATTCTAGCAATATTGTAGCATTTATTGAGTATTGGCATTTTCACGGGCTTTTATTACTCTCTTTCGTTTCCGAATAGACCATAGGTATATAAAAATACAAATCCTTACACTCTGCAATCGGGTGCAATCAATACCCAATACGTTCGATTCAATAGTAAAACAATTGTTTGTATTATAGCCTCGAAAGCTTCAGAATGAATCATTAATCCGCGTTCAGTACTTGCGCAGATATTGATTGCTATAGCACGCGTCCTTTGTCCTGGAAGGGAAAGATCACACATACAAACAGTAGCCTAACCATTTTCATTCGAGCCTTATCAGCGTTAATCCATCCATTGTGGTGGGCATAAAATGTGCACAGGCGAACAATACGTCGTTTGATTACTGAAGTTGAATGTAGATAAATGTAGATGCAGCTACAACCAGAGATTTATTATTAAGGGCAGGGCATGTAGGCCAGTGGCTGAAGAGAGTCAAAGTCATTTGTTCTAACAAAATTCCAAAAGCTAAAATTCTGACATCAGGTTGGAGATGCGTTACTAAAACTAAATCTGATTTTGCAATTCATTGGAAGGTTCTGATCATGCGATATATTTTTCAAAAAAATGCAAAAGTGGTGGAAACTGAATATACGTATAATATACATACAGTGAGCTCGTAAAGTTTGGAATAAATTCAATTAATCGTTATTGAAGGATTTTCACAGGAAATCCTCGGACAAGTCAACCTTATTTTATAAAATGTCACTTTTTTCAGCCATCGATTTTTTTTTGTTTTGTTCGTTTTTGAGCTATGACGTCATCGACAATTTTTTTAAATGACAACCCATATTTTTTTTCACGGATTTCGATAGAGCACATTTTTCTGAGTGCGAATATGTCAAAAACATAGTACCTTTAACATTAAAGTTTTCGAGATATTCGGTTGCAAAGTTTATAAAATGTACCATGGCAGCATGCATAAGCTATCGGGCGGGGCAAGATTTTTAATAGCTTATTGATTCTAATAGCTTATAGCTTATTACATTTTAAAAGATTAAGGAGTAATATTATTTATTTTGGTAGCTTATCGAACATTTTGAAAGATTTGGGAGTAATCTGTTTAATTTTTTAACAACAATTTAAACATATAAAAAAATATTTTAACAAATAAATGATAAATAATTAAAGTAAAAAATAAAATCAGAGTAAATTTTCAAAGTGACCTCCATTCACTTCCTGGCAATATCCCATCCGCCACTGAAACTCCTGCAGAACCTTACCAACAGTATCGGGTTGAATGGTTCGAATTTCATTGCGAATTCTGTCCTTTAATTCTTCGATGGTATTTGGTCTATTGAAATAGACTTTGCTCTTTAAATAGCCCCATAAAAAGTAGTCTATGGGAGTGAGATCTGGAGATCTAGGGGGCCATTCGATAGTTGCCCTGCGACCAATCCAATGGTTAGGAAATACATGGTTTAAATAATCGCGAACGATCACTGCAAAATGGGGTGGTGCACCGTCTTGTTGGTACCATATCGTGTGATGGGGCAGATCTGGATCTACGTCATTTGGGTAAAGTACCGCAAGTGCAGGGACTAAGTCGTCTCTTAAAAATTCTAAATATATTTCACCTGTTAATACGCCTTCAAAGAAAAATGGGCCCAAAATACGATTACCTACAATACCAGCCCAAACGTTAACTTTTTGTGGAAACTGACTACGAGTTTCCATTTTCCAGTGTGGATTTTCAGGAGACCAATATCTACAGTTTTGCCGGTTAACTGTGCCGTCGAGATAAAAGGTAGCCTCATCAGAAAAAACAATATTGCGTAAAAATCCGTCGTCATCAATCAGGCGTTGCAACATGGTTTGGCAAAACTGTAACCTACGGTCAGGATCATCTTCGTTTAACTCTTGGACCAAAACCACTTCATACGGATGCCATTTGTTCAATTTCAAATATTTCAAGACGGAGCTTTGAACTATTCCGTTGTTTGCCGCCACTTGGCGGGTGGGTAAATGGGGATTTTCTTGAAGCTCTAGTAGAACATTCAATTTAACATCTTGTTGCACTGGTGGACGACCCGTTCTAGGGCGATCTCTCGTATGACCCACTTCTAAAAACTTTTGTTCTACTTTGCTAACGGTGGACTGTGTAATTGGTTCTCTGTCTGGATATTTGTTGTTAAATAAACGGCAAACTTCTACTTGTGTGCGAGCTCTGTCCCCGTAACCGATCATCATCAAAATTTCGATTCTTTCCCTTTCACTCAAACGACGGACCATTTTTAAATAAAATGAATTATGATGGAATAATGATTAATCAACTTACTTAATGATATTATTCAACTGATTAAAACACAAACTTGCGAGGAAAAACTTCAAAATTGTGACAACTGTCAAAACTGTTGTTTTTCCTGCGCTTTCTTGATAAATGATTAGCATTTGGTCATCGCTTGTATAATTCATTCTTAAAACTTTGCAACCGAATATCTCGAACACTTTAATGTTAAAGGTACTATGTTTTTGACATATTCGCACTCAGAAAAATGTGCTCTATCGAAATCCGTGAAAAAAAATATGGGTTGTCATTTAAAAAAATTGTCGATGGCTGAAAAAAGTGACATTTTATAAAATAAAGTTGACGTGTCCGAGGATTTCCTGTGAAAATCCTTCAATAACGATTAATTGAATTTATTCCAAACTTTACGAGCTCACTGTATATAGTATAATAACATGCCGAGTTGTTCATTGTAAATTGTAAATAATATCCCAAGTTTGTAACCTCTTTTTCTAACTTGAACCATAGGTACTAATTTTGCAAATCAAGTAAATTGTGACATTTATTTATTTATTTATTTATTTAGATAAACGATACAAAACCCAAAGGAATATCCATAAATGGATAAAATATTTATATACATTATTGTCAGTTAAGTAACAAATAGAGATAACAAATTATACTAGTATATAATAAGTAAGATAACAATAATTATTAGAAAACAAATTAAACAACAATATAATATCAATATAAAAGGATAACAAAGTAGCGATAATCAAAGTGAATTTAAAATCAGCAAAATAAAAATTAAATATTGACTAGAAGTACCACCTATACACATACCCAGCTTACAGTATCATCTAATTTAAGAAAAGCAATATATACATAATACGTGTGATACATAATATGTAGATACGTATAAATATTACAATATTATAATATTTATTATTATTATGATACTAAAATATTACAATGTTTGCATATTATATTTACAATATCTTAATCATTGCTAAGAAAATACCATTTCAAAGAATTTTGAAATGAATCAAGATTTGAGCAAAATATGTCAACAGACATTATTTGGGATACCTTATTATAAGATGTACAAATTCTGTGCAAATGGGAGTTTAAATAATAATTCGTATTAGACTGCATGGTAAGGAAAATATTATGTTGTCGGGTAGAATGAGTTGGAGTAATATATTTTATTTGATTAACAATATCTGAGGAATCAATTTTGTTGTTAGCAGCTTTGAATAGAAACTTTATGTCATTAATTTTCCTGCGGTTTTTAAGTGTCATCATGTTCAATTTACTACGAATTATAGATCTTTCACTAATCTGAGGAACATATTTCCTATTCATATGATCAATAAATTTATTTTGCACACTATCTAATCTATCGATATATATATATATGTTATATTGCTTGCCGCAATAATAACTTTTTAAAAAACTTTATTTGAATTACATGAAATGAAAAATGTGAGTGAGTTTAATTTTGATGTTTACTACTGGTCGTTCTACACTTGACGTAGAGTCATACTACACGAAATACAATTTGCTTTGAAATGTTCTTTTATAAACTATATAATGCAAGTTCAGCATGCAGGTGGGCAAGCGACAGCTTGGTCAACGGCTATTCTGCATTATGTGCTGATAAGCGAAATATAATGCCATGAGAAAGGATGTGTCATATAATATGCACTGATATGGAAATCTTATCTGAGTAACGCTAAATAATAAAATGTAAGTTATTATAAGCTGCTATGAGTTTCATATAACATATATATATATATATATATATATATATATATATATATATATATATATATATATATATATATATATATATATATATATATATATGTATATATATATATATATATATATATATATATATATATATATATATATATATATATATATATATATATATATATATATATATATATATTAGCTTTGAAATTCTTTGCTATTCATATTTATTTTGTGAAAAGTAATCTTGGGTTTGTAGCATTTCATTACATAGAAATAAGCAAATAGACGAATAAGAAAGAAAACACACTTACCAGTGCTATGTCTGGACACGCATACGGAAATGAATCACTATACATACGAAAACGAACCACTTAGAAGTTGTACAAGTTCTTTCACCTTTCTTGAGGATCTTCAGAGCAGTATACGATTTATTTCATTGATCATTCATACTTGAATTTAAATTACCAATTGAATTTAAATTACCAATTGGTAATTTAAATTCAAGTATGAATGATCAATGAAATAAATCGTATACTGCTCTGAAGATCCTCAAGAAAGGTGAAAGAACTTGTACAACTTCTAAGTGGTTCGTTTTCGTATGTATAGTGGTTCATTTCCGTATGCGTGTCCAGACATAGCACTGGTAAGTGTGTTTTCTTTCTTATTCGTCTATTTGCTTATTTCTATGTAATGAAATGCTACAAACCCAAGATTACTTTTCACAAAATATATATATATATATATATATATATATATATATATATATATATATATATATATATATATATATATATATATATATATATATATATATATATATATATATATATATATATATATATTTGGAGGGTTTATCTTGGGATAGTAGCAATATAAGCCCCAGAGACCATTATGCATTTGTTGTCAGCTTGTCCAGCATATGCGGTCTCTGCCTATATCCATCGACATAACACGGCATTACGAGTGCTGTATTACCTACCATCTACGGCACTCGTACGGTATAGATCAGACACCGGTGTTGCCCTATGCTCCGGGGGATATTGAGTTTGTTGTGGGGAATGAGAGGTCCCGGTTATACTGGAACTATTCATTCCCCACCGTCAGGCGGATAAGCCAATAAGCCTGACATAGTCCTCCTCGACCACCAACTCAAGACGATGTTCGTTATTGAGTTTTCGGCTCCGGCCGAAAAGAATATTGTCTTGAAAGAGGAGGAGAAACGGACAAAATATCGAGATTTACTCTCTGAACTCCGCAGGCTGTACCCGGGTTATTCTGTTAAAATTGTGGTTCTTATTATTGGCACTCTCGGAGGTATGCGACAATCATTGCTCTCAGAATTAAGAACCATCCCAGCATGCCGTCAATCGGCAGAAGTCATCGCTGGGAAGATGCAGAAGGCCGTCATACTTGGCTCGTTGCGTCTACTCAGGACACATGAATTGCGACCTCAATGACGGCTTACCCCGCGGACGTGGGGAGCGGTCGTTGAGTAACGAGGCTGGAGGGACTCTCTGGGCTAGTCGGATTCCAGGGGGGACTTACCAGCACAAAAAAAAGTAATAATAATATATATAATTATAATAATATTGGAGGGACTCTCTGGACTAGTCGGAGGCCAGAGGGGACTTACCAGCACAAAAAAAAATAATAATAATATTCTTGCAATTAAACAGACTGTCTATCAGCTAACATTATGTTTTTTAACAGTTTCTTGACAGAATATACAGACGAAGAGGATTTGACATCATTAGGTACTAAATTGAAAATCTTACTCCCATTATAACTAAAA
The DNA here is from genome assembly GCA_964058915.1 of Tetropium fuscum. NCBI lineage: Eukaryota > Metazoa > Arthropoda > Insecta > Coleoptera > Cerambycidae > Tetropium > Tetropium fuscum. Next base: position 9,259 of record CAXKVY010003515.1, on the reverse strand, counting down.
GACGGCTGGAACTGAGTAGTTCTATGCTTAGGGATACAAAGTTGATCGCGATAACGTGTTGAGCGTCTATGTATATCAGAATGTTTTACTAGCTTAGAGACTAAATATTTAGGTTTATTGTTTTTAAAAATCTTAAATAACATACAAGATATATGCAATTTAAATCTTTCGCTCAGGTTTAACCACTTGGAAGACTGAAAACTCGGTGAGATATGATCAAATTTTTGCAAATTATAACTGTACCTCAAACATGCATTTTGAATCTTCTGCAGGCTTTCTTTGTCTTTACACAGTAAGGCAGGCCAATATACAATATCACAGTATGATAAAGTGGATAATATTAAGGAGTCACACAATTTTAGCTTAACCTCGGTACTAAGGTAGACTCTGTGCATGTATAACACCTTAAGTTTGGCAAATGATTTTTGTATAAGATGACTCACGTGTTTAGAAAATCGAAGGGAGGTGTCCAGCCATAAACCTAAATTCTTACAGCTTTCACTGGGAACAATGCGATGGCCTTTTAACATAATATTGAAGACAGGGTCGTTAATAAAAATTAACTGCTATTTCCGAGACGCCGAAATATTTTAATTTTAAACAGAGGGTTGTATGATCTAAGGTATCGAATGCCTTACTAAAATCTAAAAGTATAAGACAAACATTGTTATTAGCATCGGTTTCTTTAAATATGTCATCTGTGACTTTTAGCATTGCCGTACAAGTACTGTGTTGTGATCTAAAACCAGACTGAGTACCAGGTAAAATATTAGAATCATTAAGGTAGGCGTTTACTTGTTGAAAAACAATTTTTTCTAGGATTTTCGACAAGGTAGGTAGAATGCTAATAGGTCTGAAGTGAGTTATATGGGTGGGATTTTGGTTTTTAAGAATAGGGATGACATTTGCGTTTTTCCAGGCTGCTGGAAACAGCCCGTGAGAGAGGCACATATTGATAAGAAAAGTTAGATGGTTATTCAAGTGGGGAGAGACAAGCAAAATCATTTTTACATCGATGCCGTCAGAGCCTTTAGCACAAGATTTTAGTGAATAAATAATTTTTTCAATTTGTTCTAATGTAACTTCGATGAAGGCAAATTCGTTACCGTCGACACAATGCTTTTTATCTATATAATTATTAAGTATTGTATTGCTGTCATTAGGTTGAACCTGTGCGACTGGATTGGCAAAATTGGCAAGAAAATCTTCAGATTTACCTACTGATGCCGCCGAAATAGTATTTCCGAGGGAATATTTAGGGTTCTCACTAATTTCCAAAAATTTTTTGGATCGGTTTTAAATTTGTGATGTAAAAAAGCCTTTTTTTCTGATTTAATTGAATTGTTAACTAGGTTTCTCAGCTCCTTATACTCATTCCACGCACCATCCATCTTTAAACGCTTATATTTAGAATAAGCCTTCTTTTTTAACTTGAGCTTTAAATTATCAGTCAACCAAGGCGCTGGTGGTTTGGATATCCGCGATGTTTTTAGGGGAGCATGGATGTCGAAAATATTGCATATATTTATGTCCAAAAAATCAACGATTTGATCAATATTAGCTAAGGTATATACATGGTCCTAGTTGAAAGCTTGTAAGTCACGCAAAAACAAATAGTAATCAAATTGAGAAACGTCTCTGTACGTTTTATATAATACAGGTTGGCGTTCTTTCTTGATTTTCAACTTGCAAGTAACTGATCGATGATCAGATATATTGTCCATTCTAATAACATTAATATTAGAACACAATTCATTTGATGATGTAACAATAATGTCAATTAAAGTCGAAGAAGTTGCAGTAACGCGAGTTGATTCAGTAATAATTTGCTCAAAGCCGTAATTATTTAAAAAGCTATTTAAAAGTTTTAAGGCGGGACTATTACCATTCAGGAAATCTATGTTAAAGCCCCCACCGAAAATAATATAATCAAAGTCTGGAATAATAGTAGTTAATATATTTTCTAGAGCATTTATACAGTCCGGAACATTAGACTTGGGCGGCCTGTATATAGACCCAACATAAATTTTTTCCCTCCAATTTTCAGGCTATGCCAGAGTTGTTCTAAAGGACAGTCTTCAGTATCTTGAATTTTGATCAGTTTAAACTTAACGGAATTCCTAATATAAAAAGCAACGCCCCCACCACGAGTACCACGATCCCTTCTTACCAGATTGTAACCAGCAATCGAAAAACCAGCATCAGGCACGCTTGGGTTAAGCCAGATAGTCCTATAAAATAAAAAGCCTCATCTGTAATAAATTCACTAAATATATTATATTTGCTACCTAAAGAAAGAATATTAAAATGCGAGAACCTCAAAAAAGTGTTGGACATTTCGTATTGTATACATTTTATAGAACCCCCACTAAAAAAGTAACAAAAAGCGTAAAAGATAATATGCAAATTAAATTAGTTACAACAAAAACGGTAAACAAGGACCCATCACATTAATTTATTTCACCAGCGCACGTTCTACAGCTAAGAATGAATGTGAGCAGTGAGCAATGGCATTCACAAGTCGGTTACCGAGCTAATTAAGAGACTTTTATTTTCACCCGCACACCAGACAAATATTTTTCCTCCTGATGACCAAGCAGAGTTCTTCCCGTGCTTCTTTTTAGCCGAAGTCAAGAGATGGTACCGTGTCGCGGTTAAGTCTTCATACAGCGATATGTTGGTGCCTTTCAATAATTTTCTAGCACTATATATCTGATTTCTTTTAGTGTTATTAAGGAACTGGACGAAAATAGTTCTAGATATAATAGGGCTAGATTTGCCCACTCGATAAGTACAATCAATATCACTGGAATAACAAGGAATCTTCAGCGTATCGTTAATTATGTTAGTTATGATGTCAACTAATACCTCACCATCCTTTTCCGGGATACCAATAACTCTTAAATTATTTCGCTTAAGATGCTGCTCTAAGAAGTCACATTTATTTTCCACATATTTTATAGCATTCGTGTTTCCCGAGACACAATTCGTTAAATTCTGAATAGAATCATTTACTTCTTTCAACTTGGAGTCATATATGTTGGTCAAATAGAAGTTTTGAATCTAATAAAATTCCTAGATCTTTTACCTCATTGACAGTTATTAAATTATTATGTGATATTTTATACGATGCAGGTATTAAATTAATGTTTCTACTAAATGTTATGTGACGACATTTAGATAGATTTAGATATAAGTAGTTATTTTCACAATATCTGAAGAGTCGATCTAAATCCTCCTGAATTAATAGGCTATCGGAGGGACAGCGTACTGAGTGGTAAATTTTTAGGTCATCTGCATACATAATGAATTTGGAAAACTCAAAACAACTAGAGATATCGTTTACATATAAATTGAACAGCAAAGGTCCCAAATGTGAACCTTGAGGCACGCCAGAAGTTGCAATAACATTTTTAGATTTAAAATTACCTAATGTTACGCTTTGGGGTCTGTTTGTGACATATGAATTGAACCACTTTAAGAGGCTGCCATGTATACCGAAATCGGCGAGCTTACATAGTGAAACAGAGTAATTGATTTTATCAAAAGCTTTACTGAAATCGGTATACACAGCATCGACTTGTAATTTATTATTAAGGTTTTCTAACAAATATTCACAAAAAATAAATAGGTTAGATTCAACAGACCGATTTTTTATAAAACCATGTTGCTCAATGTTAAGCAAATTTCTAACGTCACTAAATAAGAAGTCAAATATCATGCTTTCAAAAACTTTAGCAGTGATACATAACTTTGATATTGGTCTGTAAATTTCTATTATATGTTTATTCCCAGATTTAAGAACTGGCACAACGTAAGCAGTTTTCCAAATTGCTGGAAAACTACCTTCCTGTAGCGATTTATTATTATTAGCGACATAACAGCATAAAAATATGACGATGTTCCGGGATAAACGTGAGGTTGCAAATTGAAAGGGGTATGATTTAAGCATTGAGACTTGAGTTTAGGAATACCTTCTAGGCATGTTTTCAAAAAATCATTTTGATGCTTTACCAGAAGATGTTTGCCTAGACATTGTAGGAGTTGTTTTTAATGTACGTGACTCATGTTTTCTGTCATTTTGGATCCAATTTGTGGCCATCCATTGATTAATTCCTATGGTATTTAAAAATATTCGTTTGCATACTTGAAGTCTCCTGTTGATTTTAAAAAGGTAGTATTTATAAGTGGCCCCACGTCTGCTTGTTTCATTTTCACTTTTAAATTCTTTTGGTGGTATAACATTTATTATAGAACAGGTGGTCTATTTTCTGAGTATTTAAATTTGTTACTGACACAATCTTTTTTATCCCTTTGTAACTTTTCCCATACATACGCTTATTCTTTTCTTTCACGCGTCGACTGCCGTTATTAGTTATATTTCCAGATTCCTCATATTGGTCGCTTTGATAATCCATAATCTTATGTTCTTCGTCAGCTTCCTCTCTAAACTCCATACTTCCATACTTTCATTACCATTGTCAACTTGTACATAATTTATATCAGTGTTATTCTGATCTCCACTAACTACTTTAGTATTTTCGTTACTATTGTTTCTCAATTCTTCTGTTTCCAATGAATTATTTACATTTGTACCTATATCTTTATCATTTTCATAGTTTTCACCCATAATAGTTATTAAATTGTCAATATTTTGCCCTTCAATTTTATCAAGTTTTATTTCTTTGTTATCTCCTCTTTTCGTTTTCTGAACTCTGTTACAATTTTCAATGTTATAGTTTACTTCCTTGGTATCAGTCAAATCAGAATAATTATAATGAATTCTATTAGCATTAAACTGTATCCCATGCAACTCTATTACTGTATTCTCAGGATCAACAATATTTACTAAGTTTTGAAATTCGCCATTTTATAAAACAATTATATTGTTATACAAAAAGTAATTCATTAAGTGCAAAATAAATGTGTAGAAATATTTACTATGTTAAACAGGAACTATGAATTATTGAATAAATAAATATTTAACAATAACGACTGTTTATCAAAACTATATATGTCGTAGAAAACTTATTAACAGACAATTAACAAAAATATGTAACTCTAAAATCACCAAATACCGTCATTTACAGCGTTAATAATTATACACCTTTGAATTATACCGAATAGGAACATAAAAGACAATATAAAAATCAAACATATTCTACAACAACTTTATCAAATATAGTAGAGTTAGCTAGGCATCAAAACTCTTCTAGAAACGATTTTCGTTTGCGCTATGTTGCTAAAATGTCAAATCTACTTTTAATCATTCCCTATCCCTAAAGAATGCAAAATTGACTGGTCGTCCAAAAATCGTACTGTGCAGCAAAAACCACCCCTAGCCACCGCTAGGGGTGGTTTTTAAAAAAAATGCAAAATTAGTTTTTGCGTTCTTCGTATTGTAACCATCTCAAGTTTCATCAGGCTTGATATTATTCAAAAGCTTTAATCGGAAATATTTTTTATTAAATTTTGAATATGGTTTTCACAATGATTTTATATGGAGCGCCGTAATAAATAAACGCTCGCCCTGAAACAACATATTTCTGAATTGGACTCTCCCATCATAACTCGAGAACGTGTTGACTATTCAAGAAAATCATTTCAACAAACGTTGGTCTATAAAGATCTAGGATTACATTGGGTTACTTAAATGGTCAATCCGATAAATAACATGGTCAAAAAATGAAAGATATCAGCGCGATGTCGTATTTCAACGTAACGACATCGTACATGCGAGTAAGGATCGTAGTTGATAGATCGTCCAAGCGATCCTTGACTCTAGAACTTGGACTGAACGTTAGGTGGATATTCGCTTCCTTCCTATAAATATATATTGCAGTGATGGGAAATATGATATTAGTTAATCTTGTGTACATTACATTACAAGGGAGGTTTAAATAATTATAAAAAGTAAGAGAAAATAATCTATTCTGTACAAAAAAAATATAAAACTAACTTATTTATATTAATTATTAAAATAAGAAATTGTAATTATATTAACTTATTATTACATATTAACTTACAGGGATTATTCATATAGGGATTAATCAGAGTCCGAACTTGTCTCGTCAAGTAGGGAACGTATTGTGAGTAATTTTCTCGCACTTATTAGCGCATGTTATAGCCATACATTTGCAGCAGTATGTTACAATAAATTTGCTTTTTTTACAAGAACACAGCGGTCCGTTACAGCCGTTCTGTCTGACAAATTTTACCAATTCAATTTTGTCGCCAAAATGCTCTTTAATTTTTTTAACTAAAAGTCGATCACTTAAATTTACGTTTCCGCCAATTTCCCGGTATCTTTTGCAAACTAATGTAGTGGAATAACCTGTTCCCTTTTCTTAACCTTCTTTTCTTAATCTTCCCTTTTCTTAATCTTTATTTCATTAAATAATTGTTGTAATCCGTAATTTTCCATTTCCAGTTTTCTTTTTGCAATTGCGCTAGGTTTTGCTTTTGTATTGCATAATTCTGTTGAAAGATACGAGATGATATTTTATTTCATATGTAATTAAATAATTTTCGCCTACTCTCGAAGAAAATAAACGATTATTGTGTGTAATGGTTTTAATTTTGTCTTCCATGTTCTTGGTCATGACCTGGCATAGTTTTTATCGTTTGAACGTTTCTAGCAAAATACGCACTTAAGGACATTAAATGACAAATCAGACCGTAAGGAACGTTTTTGGCATATTTCTGCTTGAGACATAGTACCTATTTTCGCATATTTTAATTTATATGAGGCAATATTTTTGGAACTGGTATACGTTTTGTAACAATTTTTGTGCCATTTTAAATAACTTCGCTCATTTAAATTTGAAAATATATGCAAAATACTGTTATCTTTTCCTTGACAGATATTGAGACGAACTTTAGTGCATTCAATAAATTTGTTTCTTGATATATCTTTTGATGTTTTTAATTTTCCGGTTTCTTGGCAAATGATTTATACTTCATAATTAAACGTTTTCTCTTGCTTTTTACCAGTCCCTTTTTTAAGGCGTTTTAATTTTATTTTTGACTCAAGTACTGCTAAAATCTTTCATTGTTAAATAATGGATCTGTAACAAGTGTTGCATAGAAACTATCAAATATTACTACTTATACGGCGTACAATATGTATGTATAGTTCAACGACCGGCAACCCTGACCTACACAATGTTTTTCATTGGCGTAGACATTTTTTTTTCTTAGGGGGGTGAAAGTAGAAGGTGATCTAGAATGGTAAGTATCTACATAAAAATAAAATCAATGAACAATAGGTACCTACTTACAAGGGGTTAAACTACTTACAGGGGGTTAAAGTAGTAGGTTTTTATATGTAGATTTTCAACACTACAGCTGATATTGAATGCAAGTTTTCACACCACTCATGAAGTATTGCTTTCAGCGCGTTACCATTTTTCAGTGGGTGGTTCGCCAGTAGCCATATTTCCCACAAGAAACCAAAAAAAATATGTACAAAACAGCTTAACATACATAAACATAAACTTTAAAACGGAAAAATTAAATAAATATATACCTATTCCAAAATAGAGCAAAAAAATTTTAACAAAAAATGAAACAATAAAACAAATATATATTTCAAAACATTCTCAACAAAAAATAAAAACAATAAAATAAATATACCCATATTCCAAAATAAAGCAAAAAATTCTCAACAAAAAATAAAAACAATAAGAGTAATAAAATAAATCACCTGTATCCATCCTGCCAGACTCTCTTCATAGTATGTCCTTCGTTGACCCACGTTTCGTCAGTGTAAAAAATTTTCCGCCCCTCGTTTCGAAACTTTTTTATTTTTCGAAGATAATCCATCCGCCAAGCAACTATTTCATATCTTTCTATGAGAATACTTTTTCTGTCTACTTTTCCATACTTAAAATTCATGTCTTTCAAAATTTTTGCCACACTACTCCTGCACATTTTAGGTATAATATCATTTTCACTTATACCTTGCAGCACCTTATCTAAAGTGGGCAATTCGTTATTTCTAAAGAAACCGTGGACCGTTCTACGTATCGCATTTTTTGCATCATCGTCCACTACAATCTTATTTCCACCGCTTTTTGGTTTCGGTGGCTGTACACTTCCATGTACCTTTTCTTCTCTTAAAAGTGTGTATATGCTTGCCTTTGATGCTTCTGTATAATCCGAACACATATCCGCCAATTCATCCTTGTCACGATGAGGGTGATCTCTCTGTATGCAGTAAAATACTGGTAAAATTATTCTTTTCTCACCTACCGATCGGTACTGCCTACGTTTTGGAATATTGTCCATCCTTCGCCGATATTATATTGTATCACAAATCACATTAAAACAGCACTATATATATATATATATATATATATATATATATATATATATATATATATATATATATATATATATATATATATATATATATATATATATATATATATATATATATATATATATATATATATATATATATATATATATATATATATATATATATATATATATATATATACACGCGAATATCTTAACCAACGCACTACACTATCGCGAATGACCGTTACAATTTACGTGCGTATAACCCATATATATATATATATATATATATATATATATATATATATATATATATATATATATATATATATATATATATATATATATATATATATATATATATATATATATATATATATATATATATATATATATATATATATATATATATATATATATATATATATATATATATATATATATATATATACACGCGAATATCTTAACCAACGCACTACACTATCGCGAATGACCGTTACAATTTACGTGCGTATAACCCATGGATCCTATGTAAGAGAGGGGACATTTGCTACTCCGTTCACTAAACACAGACGGCGCGTCATTTCGATGTATACCTACATAGGTAGGTATATAAATAATATATTAGCAATTCCCGCGAACACGCCACTGTAAGATATGCGAACCTGATCCTATTAGATCCGAGAATCCGATCCCGATCCGAGAGATACGATTCCAATAAGTTAAAAAGAGATATACCGCTTGAATATTCATTATTGGAGAGGTCGTGGATCGGCGTTGCCGCTTTTAACTATAAAAATAAATGTTTACGTGATTGTCATATTTAAAGTAGACGTACGTAAGTAGTAGAAGAATTACATGTGGCAACTGCGCGGTATCTTATATGGGGTCAGTGAACTATAAGTACATATTGAATGTAGTATAAGTGTTATTTCATGAACTTGCCCCTTGGTAC
>CAXKVY010003514.1:0-17801 GCA_964058915.1 Tetropium fuscum | reverse complement strand
CGTAAAATAAGCAGCACTATCGGCTGACCAAAGTTAGGCAACTGAACGACTGCGTGGCCGCACAGTTACGCTTTACATTAAAGAACAATTTCTTCATGAAAAACTGTTCGATTCGTCGTAAAAAAAAATAAGTGTATAGCTTAAGCTTTCTACTTATTACCAGCCAAGTTTCGAATGTGTCAGTTAATTTAAGCGGCTGCTACGAGTTAAAAAGTGAATGTCTCGTATCTCGGATTCTATTGGTCCTAGAGTACACTTTTTTTTTAAATTAATGTAAAAATCAGCACAATCGAATGCGGTTTGTTGCACATCTCTAAACTTTCTTAGTTACAGGTTTTTTGTTAATTAAAAATTTAATTTGTTAGGTCCTTAGTTATTGGTTTTTTGTTAATAAAAATTTAATTTTTCTATGAAAAATTCTGAAATTTGGCATGCTGTAAGATACTGTTACCTACTGAATTTAATGATTTTCAGCAAAATCGGTACGCTGTGAGAGGCTGAGGAGCGTTCAGAAGTTTCAACTTAACAATTTTGCAAAAGGTCGCCATATCAAAATTTTCCAATCAGACACAGCGCATTTTGTTAAGCATTCTAAAGGCTATGTAATATTCCAATTTCAATGAATTCCAAATTTTTTTTTTATATTTTATCCTATCTTTGTTTTTTCGCATTTTATAACTTTGGCTCAAAATATGGTGGCGAAAAAAATTTTGCATTTTTTTTTAAATGCTTATACGTAAAATTATTCGTTGAACAACTTTTGTTCAGAACTTTTTTCTCTAAAATCGTTACTTTTTCAATTATTGAGCGAAGTAATGAATTCCGTTATCAAAATTATTTTGCAAAAAAAAACCATTACGCGTATCTCGCTCACTGTAGCTTCTTTAATGGCTTACTATATACATTAAGATCTTTCATTCAAGACTTATTTTAACGGTCTGGCCAAAGTCTAAATCCACGTTTTTTTTTCTCTGATGGATTTTAATTTGTTGTTGATTTGGTCCCGAGACCAAACTGAATATTTTATCACAATACGGCTTTCGTAAGAGTTTTAACCATAGTTTGTATCAATAGAAAGTAGTAGTTTACCCTCTTTTTAGATATGTTATGCATAACAGTTTTTTTTTCTTAAAGTGTACCTAATACTAGTATTTATTTGTTTGATAAAAGTGTAAGATACGTGTACATTTTGTGAATAAAGCAACAGGGACATGGTCTATTATATAAATATTAAATATTATATATAGTTGTTTAAATTTTTGTATGATTTGTTACGAGTGAACTTTTTTTTTGTTTGTAAATCTGCAATAGGTAAAAGATGATAATCAAAACGTAGCATTAAGCGTTTGATGTTTTTATCACGTTTTACTTTTTGTACAGCACTGTGATTAGATTTGTTAGTAGAATAATAATATTTGTTTAATAAGCAACATTTTCGCTGTATGTTTTAAAATTTGTATATGATTCTATACATGATGATATTAAAAAAAGTTAGTTTTTACGCAGTTCTTTTATTCTACCATTACCCCTCTGGGCAAACCACAGCACCGACTAAAAGTAAAGCAGCAGCTATTAGTAGTTTCAAGGTAGCCAAGACGCATGCCCATCTTTGAATATCAGCTTAAACACGATTCTATAGTACCTAGATATATTACGTTTCGGAGACGATGAAAAACGGATGATCCCTTGTCTATTAATTCCAGGTAGGATATTAACACATTGGTAGCCATTAATCAGAACAGCTGTACTCTCATGCGCAGTATTCTATGGCTACATGTTACATGTAGGCCTAATTTCAAAATACAATATATACTGGGATCAGGGTTGCCAGATTATATAGCCAGGGTGTCGCCAACCATAGGATTTTAAGTAGCCAACCGCAGAAAACTATTTTCGTATTAGGTGAAATAAAACAAAAAAAGGGTTATTGGAATACTTATTAGATTTTTCTACTAAATAAATAGTTTCTTCTTTTCTTTTTAATTATTTATTTATTTTCCAAAAATTAAAGTTTAATAATAACAATCCGTGCAAAATAAATATCAGTTCTTAAAATATTGTACTTCTACTTTTACAGCAGATTCATGCAAACCAAATTAACTGAAGTAATTAAAAATTGTTAAACTATAATATAAATATGCAACTTATTAATTAGGTGCGTAAACATGTCGAATAACTAACAGAAGTATATTTTATATGTAATATGATTTTCTCTTTTTTAATTTAATTTGGTTTACATGAATCCACCTTTTTAAACAAAAACTAATAACCAAAATTCCAAGAAACTATTTTTCAATAATAGCATCAATCACTTCGCTTTCAAACTCTATGGCTTTATCTTCATATTGCATTTGCATCGTTCTCCTACATTATTTTTAAGTTAAAAACACAGAACACATTAATGACAGAGCACAGAATACTGTGGCACAGACAGAGGTCGTGTATCACAGAGTGCACGAGTGCAGGATAAATCACGAATCATTTACCACAGAGAAAGGCTGCAACCACAGAATATCCAGATCTGATCATAGAGTAAGTCTGCGTGTAAGTACATCTAGTACACCATGGCATCTACAAGAAGTAGCCAATTTAAAATAACTTCGAAAATAGAAGGAGCCAATTTTTTCGCCAGTCGCCAATACGGATTATGTTGCGCCAAATTACCAACCAAGATAGCCAATTTGCCGGAAAGTAGCCACATCTGGCAACTCTGACTGGGATTGATCATATTAGTTAGGTTATGAAAATCCAGGCGCGAAATTTGAAATGGGTTCCTAAACATATTTCGACATATTTGACTGCCATGTATTTCTTATGGGAAATTCACAGGGGGATTTTTCAACGATTATAGACTAGACAGGATTGCATATCCCCATAAGCGCAACGTTAGACACTCTCGTAGGCCCCCACCACGCTTTTGACGTCAGCGGATACGTACGGCGTAGGTTCACTGCCCCACCGGTGTATTTCCCGGCGTTTGTGTAGTGTGTCATTTGTATCATAACATCGTGCCTAGAGAAGTGTTATCTGACCAAGCATCAATTTGGAATCGACCGTTGACGCAAAAGGATGCCGGCCGAACTTAACCGCTGACGTCAGATCTTGTCTAGCAACACGTGGCCGATAAACAATCCTTGGGGATTTCTCGGGTTTTGGGCATTTCTTAAGCTGAATTTATAGTCTCCATAACATAAAACATACGCAGTAAGCAATCAATCTTATGTCATTACTATGGTGTCTTAAGAAATTCTGTGATTACGCATGTGCACTAATCCCATATTCTCGTTTTGTTCTGTGAATAAACTTCGTTCAAGTAAGGAAAATGTTGGATAACATCAATTCAGACAGCTTCTTCGGACATTTTTAAAACTGGGAAAATACCAAATTGGCCACTGGCCAAATACCTATTTAAAAAACTTGGACTTCGTCACAACAATATTAATTATTTTAATGTAGAATTTTAGGTTAGATTTAGGTAGTTTGCTCAGATTTCATAATCAAGATAAGATACAAGATAAACTCTAGCAAGTGAGAAAACGTCCGCGAAATTAGATAGAATGACTGTCTACTATACCACGACATGTTAATGGTCGTATTGGCAACAATATACAGTGTTCCATTTAAGAATCCAAAGCTGAGGCCACTTCCGTCAAAAAAAAAGTTGGATGGGCCAAAATGAATTTTTTGCTACGTACATTATTGCTGTAAAATTTCATTTGCAGCATTTGATAGTGCAAAATTGCGGAAACGGCAGTATTAAAAATTAAATTAAACGGAGGTTTACCGTGGTCACCCGGTATAACGGGAACATGAAGTTGCGTGAGAAATGTCAGAAAGAACGGAATTAAACAGCTCTTTATTAAATTCTTCTCACTTAAGTTGCGTTAAGCATATAAAACTAGATAAGTACAAATTTAAGATTAAAATAAAAATAAAACCCCTGCTACAAATCCGAAAAAATATTGCTTATGATTGGAAGGTAGCTTTGCCTTCAAATGTACATCCACTACGTTGAATAATCTCCGTTGCAGCCCATATAGCGCCCTTTATACACACGTCATAGTCCTGTCCTTGTATATATTGTGCCAAAAATCCACCTACAAACGCATCCCCTGCTCCATTGGTGTCCACTAGCTTCTCCTTAGGGAGTTGCGTTACGGGGTATTCCACGATCTTTTCGTCCTTTGCTAGTATGACAGGGTCGACACCCTGCGTAATAATTACCACCCTCGATCGGTTTTCATTTTGTTTCGGCAGCTTGCAGATTTTTAAGGCAATTTCTTTTAAGTCTTTCGTGTTAAAACTTTGTTCGGTGGCAAACTGTGCTGCCTCCTACAATAAAAAAAAAAAACGTTAATAGCCAGTGTTGCCAATATAGGCAACTATAACTGAGACAGCTAATGGCACAAAGTTCATAGGTTATCACTGCTATCAGCATTAATAACATGTATTTGGTAGATATTTATATCTCATGCGATGCAATAACCATTTGGCATGGAACATAATATACTAATAATAAATATATACAGAAAAAATAATGTCAGAATCACCAGTTCAATCAACCAAAAGGATATACTCATCGTTAGATGTTATAATCTTACCGCTTCATTTCCAAAAAGTATGTCCACGTAAGGCATTACTTGCATGAGTGGTTCTTTGTAAAACATAGATACAAAGGGGGCACTCAGGTTCAGTAGAAAGGGACGATCACGAGCTAGTGCTATTTTGGCTACCTCCAGGATACTTGCGGGGCTCACAGTCAAGAAGAAACCCTAGAAAAACCAGGCGTTCAAATTAAAATTTATTTGCTACATGCCACATATCATTCAATAAAAATTAATACTTTACATAATTTAGTGTTAATATAGGAAATTTTATTTCACGGACCTTAAATACTTGATTATTTCAAATGAAACGAAGAAAAATTTTACTTATGAAACAACAGTATTGACATATTGATTACTCTGCATCTGCAAGTTAATGTAATGGTGCAATTGTTCTTAAACTGCAAGCTTCAATGAATTACATAATTATTTATTGAAAATGTCTAGAAATACTTAAATATTTATATATTTGGTAAACTTAAGTATATCTGAAACCAACAGGAAACACGTAAACATGTAAAGGTATTACATACACATCAGCTGTTTCCTTAATTTTATTAATTATAATATGTTAGAAAAGGTATAATAGTTTTAAAACACACTAATTAACTTACCGATACATAATAATACTGTGCCGTTTCAATAAGCTTCTGATTCTCAGGATCTTTAATATGATCAAGAGTAAAACAATTCGCACCAGCCAAGCTTGCGCACAGCGATCTATGATTACCCGTAATGAGAACTGCACAAGTTCCTGTAGGTACCGAGTTGTTATACTCATAGCGTACATTCACCCCATCCGAGGTAGCTTTATCGTGTAAAATTTTAGAATATTCGTCTTTTCCCACACACCCGAAAAAGGTTGTGACTTTTGGTTTCTCGATAATCCACTGAGCGACTCGTAGCGCATTCTGAACACTCCCACCGGCTGTGTACTCCACCGGATACTTCTCTACTATTTCCGCAAATAAGTTTTTATGCTTTTCATCGGCTAGTATAGCGTCGTTCTCTTTCATACCATATTGAGATAAAAAATCCTTATCCACTGTTGCCGTAATATCTAGTAGAGGATTACCCAGTCCAACAAGAAGGTTTTCTCTGAAATTATAAATATTTAATTACAAAATACTACAGTATAACCTCAAAAATTCATACTTTAGATTATTCTGCTCCATATCGCCTGCTATATTTGTACTATCGAACTGGACAGAAACGTAGTTACTGACTGAAAACTGTATTTGATCCTAAATTACTAAAATGAAACGGTGCAAACAATACCTCGTGAATAAGCAGAAAATAGGTTAGGTGGCTGTACTCAGAAAACTCAACATTGCCGTACTTATGCGATTTTATCTGCAATGATTATTATTCACCTTCAGTAAGTGATTAATAATCATTTAAATATTTCCATCTTTGATTGTGACCGATGAATCAAAGTTGAGTAATAATAATAATTACAATTATTATTAATTTGTTTACCGTTTCCAATAATTTTAATATCCACGCTGTGATACGTTACCGCCCTCTAACGGTAGCTTCGCAAAAGATGAGGTGACGGAGGTGTTGTAGAGATGCCGCTGTTTCAGACTAAATAAAAATGATTGTTACCTTACAAGTTTCAATATATAATATCAATGTCTAGTTATGAAGCTAAATTTATAAAAAGTTGTAGGCCTAATAATTCTTTATACGCTTCTATTATTTGTTATTATAATATATCACAGGATTACAACATGGAATTACTCATCCGGTATGGTCTAGTGGCTAGGATACCTGGCTTTCACCCAGGAGGCTCGGGTTCGATTCCCGGTACCGGAACGACTTTTTTTTTCGCTTTTAGTATAATGTAATTCATTTTTTTTATATTAATAAGACTTACCTTATTTCATTCGACATTATTTGTTGATAAACGAACTAATGAACCACAATCACAAGAATTATATTAGATTTGTGCTTCTTTCGGGCTGTTGCAAGATGCTACCTAGTTACCTATGTTGCGTCTGATTTCAACATTTCTGAAGTATTTTTAAAATTTGTTGCAAAATGGGATAATAGATTATGCGCATATATTTGCATAAGTATCAGATAAGACTCAATTTTGGTATTGTACTTTTTATGTTTATCTGGGACACGTGTGATGTTATATATTATTATATCCAATGTGTTTAAATTTATATCAGCGTCACAGCAGTTCCAAAGAAGGCGTTGGAAATTTTTAGCTTTAGAAGATAGAATAAATTCATGCGAAAAACAAACCCAACAAAATCTAGGATATTAGATATTACAATGACTTTTTGCAGCACCTAAGTACATACCTACCTACCTAAATACCTAGGAGGATATTGGCTACAATCTTTTTGTCGCCAATGGGGTGTAGGTAAGGTAGGTAGGTGTAGCAGCTAGGTATTTCCTACTCATTTCATTCGTAAATGGCATAGGTATGTAATTTACCTTCTTGAGTACCTACTGGTAACTTATTTAGTTTGGTAGGCTCAGATTTTATTATTGTAAGACAGTCTAAAAACAATGCGCAGTAGGTAAAAAAAACAAAAACTATTTGGAGGAGCTGGGATTTGAACCCAGGACTTTCAGCATGCGAAGCAGACACTCTACCACTGAGTTACACCCCCGTCTGTAACATGGCTGCAGCTAGACATTTTTATTCCGTCTGTAAGTGATATGCAAGCCCTATGTATTTTTTCCATTATCTGCATTGGCATTATCGTGTATATACTTACCAACAAAGCATTTAATTTCAACATTTCTTGAATAGAATTAAGTAACTTATGAGGAATAATTTCAGACAGCTCTGATAAGATTGGTAGGTAGGTATATATGATTTGTGGAATAGCTGGAATTATTAAATACGTAGGTATATGATTCTGCATCTGGTTTGGTATTGACTTTTTCAAATATTTTTTTTCCAATCACATGAAACCCAGCAGCTGTATGTAAGGTATGCATAAGAAATGAAATTATGTTAAAAAGCATACCTAACCGATCTATTAACAATAAATCTTGCCAGTCATAATAATTGCAAAAAGCGCCTATAGATACAAGCATATTATTATTCTTTGTTGCACGGTAACGCAACGAAACGTTTAATAATAATAAATGAATTAGCGTGGAATAATATAAAGTCCATACACGGTTATATGCCACCTACCTACTTCCTGCATAAGTTTAAAGTAGATAATCGCTGTCTTAGGTATTGCAATGACCTTCGAAGCTAGTTTAAGACACACCCAACAGCCGTCTATATTATCTATTTGTGTTGATTATGGTGTATTTTTATGCATACCTTGTTGATGATTTTGCTTTTTAGATCATTTATTAGACTCATTAACATTGAACCCATTGAACGCAAATAAAATATCTACCAAGAGAACGCAATAATACTTTTATAATCCGATAACATTTGTTAGTGCTCTCGATTACCTATTTGTAATCTACTTAATTTATTAGTATTGCCTAGCACTTCGCTAGCCCCTCGAAGTATTATCTGAAGCGGCGGCCACTCAAACGCTTTTTTAGCGTCTGCCTAATTCCGGATGCAAAATATTTCCCTTATTATTTTGCTTTGCCTCATAGCGGGCACGTTTACATAGGTAAATTAAAAACAGGAAAATGACATCGTAATCTGTCTTACAATCTCATTATGAATTCATAAGTTAAGAAAGATAAAGGAAATAAAAAACTCACTAGACAAGAAGAAAATGTGAAGTACATTAAAAATTAATTAATACTCGGGGATGAGACCGGGATTTTTACATCTCCAGGAAAAGTCTGCACTGATTCTATATGAGTTTTCGCGAGGAGGAAATCTAAAGAAACTCGAATTATTACGCTTTGCTTTCATAATTCCCGTTGTTTGTATATCCATAATAATGCACCGGAAAATACGGAATTATCTCCAAAGGAAGAATTAGATTGGCATATATTATTATTTGTCGCAAGATGGCGCGGAAACTGCACCGCCTTCACTTAAAATAATGACACAGTATTACATTGTATATGGTCTACCAGAGATTAAATCCTACATCTTTTATCTTTTATCTCTTATCTTTTCCCCTTATATATATATATATATATATATATATATATATATATATATATATATATATATATATATATATATATATATATATATATATATATATATATATGTATATATATATATATATATATATATATATATATATATATATATATATATATATATATATATATATATATATATATATATATATATATATATATATATATATATATATATATATATATATATATATATATATATATATATATATATATATATATATATATATATATATATATATATATATATATATATATATATATATATATATATATATATATATATATATATATATATATATATATATATATATATATATATATATATATATATATATATATATATATATCAGTAGCACAGAGGTAAACTATCGTATCTCCATTTTAGTGAATTGTGAGAAATTAAATGTTCAGGTATGAATTACGGTCATGTTCAGGTATGAATTACGAAAAAAATAATCACTACACTTTGTCCTTCAAATCGCAGTGATACAGAGTTAAAGACTACAAATTGCTGCTATTTTTCACGTTTGTTTTATTAATTTTTAAAGATGATTAACAACAGTTTTATTTAATTTCTCACAATTCACTAAAATGGAGATACGATAGTTTACCTCTGTGCTACTGATATATATATATATAACGTAAATAAATTCCGTTCCGTTATATAGCAAACATTTTGAATAATAATACCCTATTTCAAATATTTAAAATAAGCCGCCCGAATTCGTAGATATCTGCCGCTTGGTAACCGTTGCGGTCTGAAATAGGAGGAGAGAACTTATAAATAAGGCACGCGACGCAAACAGAAGCCTCTTTGACCGTTTCATTTGGTTCTGTTCACATAGTTTGATAACGTAGCAGTCATAGAACATGGTTATCCGTTTTTTGTCCATTTATAAATCGAAGATCCGCGGATTTATTTGGAGTTCCTTTCAACATCCATAGGATAAAACAAATAGACCGTTCATTATTATCAATTAGATGAATTAGATGTTTTTTTGGTCCTTTAAATGGATTCATTTCCATTTTAAAAATATCCTTCTTTGAATTAGTAGATATCCAGATTAGGGACATCCATAGGATAATATTATTTCATATCCAAATTAATATTCCAATTATTACGTGACCAGAATAATATTGTAAACTACGGACCTATAAGGATTTCAACAATTTCTCAAAATATTTTTATATCTTGTTGTATGAAGCAACATTTTGCTTATGTAAAACATCGCATTCCTGAATATCTACATGGCTTTTTCAAGGGAAGATCTACCTCAACGAATCTTTTTTGTATGACCATTGAATGTAGGTAAGGTTCCTTCAATCAACGGTATAACCCAATACATATATATCGGACGCTATAGACGCTAATTCACAAGTTGACGTTATATACACTGACTTTGCTAAGGCATTTAACAGATTCAATTACAGTATGTTATGTTTAAAATATAAAAAAATTGGTTTCACAGGAAATTTATTGCTGTTTTAAATCATAGGGGAGAGTGGGTAGGTATGGGTCACAGGAGGAATGGGTCAAATCGATTATTTCAAAAATTCGTGGGCGTTTAGTTCCTTCATTATACCAATAGATGCTCCTCCGCTATCTGTCAGTTGTAATGAAATATGGTGGTCGTGCTGTTGCGCATTTGCTCTGGACTTCAATTTTTAATATTTGAGCATTAAAAGTAAGTTATAGTATCTCAGTTTATTCTCATATCACAATCTCATATCATTAAAGTGCAATAAAAATCTGTAATTAATATAGGTGATTGCAGAGGTATTTCTCTGAAGAATGGCTCAAGCAAACTTAAAATTTTCCGTCGTAGAAATGTGTTATTTGCTTTCATTTGAAATGTGAACTTGCAGGAGGAATGGGTAGATGCTGAGCAGGAGGAATGAATCGATGACCCATTCCTCCTGCTTTGTCTCACGTAAAGTTTGTGGTTTATGTAAGTACCTATATATTTTTGAAGATTTTTTTATAATGCCGAGGGTTTGGAAGTAAAAAACTAACAGGGTTAGAAAGACGGAAGATGAAGTGCAAACAGCCATAGAACGAGTTTTAGGGGGTGATAGTATTCGCGAAGTAGCCAGGAGTTTAAACATGTCTTACTCAAGTTTAGAGCCATATGTGGTTACCTGAGAGAGAGGCATTCAAATATGCTCCAAATATAAACGTACGCCAAATTTTCTCGAAAGAACAAGAGGAAATGTTGGCCAAATATTTACAAACACGTTCTAAAATGCACTATGGTCTTACGTGTAAATAGACGAAAAAACTTGCGTACAAGTATGCGAAAACTTTAAATATTCCTCTTAGTAAAAAATGCGACGAGGAGGAAAGCGTTGGACGTGAATGGCTTTTTGGGTTTTTTAGGAGAAATCCAGTACTTTATTTAAGAGCTAATATAAATATTATGACCATTTTAGTGTTTTTTTGTTTTAAATCCCTACAAATATTCGTTTGAATCCATTTACCCATTGCTCCTGCGCAGGTACCCATTCCTCCTGCGCGCAGAAGGAATAGGTCAATTTGCATCGTTTTAAAAAATATAATATTGTCACCAATAAACATAAGTATATATGCGAATTAAAATTGTAAATTTATTAACTATTACAATGTCCAAGATATCATATAAAAAAACAATGAACAAAAAAAACAGAAAGCTAGTAATAATCCATTTTGCAAAAATTGACCCATTCCTACCCACTCTCCCCTATGTCGAGAATAGACACCACCACATTGAATACTGTGTCAACAGTCTGTATTATTTATATCTACATATTCTTTGAATATTTCTCAGGGAGGCTATTCTCGCATCAAGGGGGGGGGGGGCTAAGCCCCCCGCCCCCCCCTATCTACGTCAATGGTGATAATATTGAGATTTAGTTTGTTTAATTTAGCCATTGAGAAAATTCCTAGAAATTGTATACGCCAGTTTAGAAGACTGTACTCAATATATGAAATATCCTTTTAATTGATCTCTATGGCGAATAGAATGGTTGCAAGAATAGAGCGATCCGGTAATGGAAACTAATACGTTTCATGTCTCCCAAGTGCCCCCTTCAAATGCCAAACTAGTAATATATAAAGCTGACGGTCAAGCCGCACTAACTTTAGTTACAATTAATTTCGAAATATAATTCCTCCCATCTCATGTATCGAAGGATATTAATATATCCAGATAGATCTTAGGCAAAGTCCGCGATTATGAAATTCCTTATGCCGTCCGTAAAGGTTATCCAGGTTGCCGGATGGAGTCGAGAGAGATTTGTATCGAGTGGACATTTGCTGGGACGGGGAACTTTAGGAATTCGGCTATCGCTTAAGTTCGCAACTAGCGGTATTAACCTGGACGTGAATGCCATTTGTCTTGGTTTGACTTGACCTCCCTCCCCCATTATTCTTGGGTCTGCGGTTACATTGTAAACAATGCAGCCAACTTTAAACACGTATCAAGCAGTATTAGTTACCTGTAATTGCTGGCCGCTGGTATATTGACGCGCCATTTCATTACATAATGTTTCATTAGAGTTTGGAGTTGGATTGCTTGGGTTGCGGCAATCTGCTAAATGGCCGGCTAAGTATGTTCAACATGTTTGGTCCTTCCAGGACCACGGATACTTTCCCAAGTTACCGGCTCCGACTCGATCGCCACTGGATATTCGATACATTAAATTCGTCCGTTAGCTCAATTTCACCAACCAATGAAACAAATCGCCTGGTTACAAATCGACGTTAACTTTTATTCGCCGTAATTCAACGCGGCCAGTGCTCGGGCAGGGTTGGGTTTCACAATAGCTGCAACTGCAATCTACTCATTCTATTGTATGTACACTCACCGCATAGATATCCAAAAATCAATAGTTATTCCAAGTCGGTGGAGAACATAAACTTAAAAGCATATTACGATAATTGTTGCATAATAAATGCATAAGAACTTTTCTAAATTACTATCGATAATTCCTGATGTTTTTTTTTCATTTTGGGTGTTTTGGGAGAAGTTTTTATTGTGAAAAATTACTCACAGCAATAACTACCACAGAAGGGATAAATTATACATCGAATTGTTTTTATTTCTATTTACAATACAGCACTGAAACTGATCTATGATCAACCATCAGCTATTATCTAATGTCTAAGAAAAGAAACTAAATTGTTTTAAACTCCATCCAGTGATGTCTCTTACTTTATTCTGTTGCATTTTCACTCTCGCACTATGCTCTGCTTTTTGCCACAAAATACTACACAAGTTCGAACGGTTTAGTCCTCTGGAATCTATGGACAAAATATTGTCCAGCAACTGAATATCCTCAATGTGGATATGGTGATGTAGTCTGGCTTCATGTTTACCAGAACATCTTTTCGTTTCACCTCGAACCATAGGAATTCCAAAGTCTCGAAGAAGATCATTATTGCGTATGTACCATGGAGCATTTACGATGTTACGCAGGACTTTATTCTGAAACGTTTGGATACACTTGAAGTTGCTCTCTTTGGAACAACCCCAGAGCTGAATACCATATAATCAAATGGGTTTTAAAATCTGATTGTAAACTAGAATTTTATTGTATACTGACTACTGTATACTGGAATTTCTACAGGCCAGTAGTGCTGTTTATATTTTAAACTAAGCTCGCTTCATTTATTCTTTATATGCTCTTGTCATGGTGCTTTCTTAGACCTAGAGGGAGTGTTCAACAACACCCTTTTCGATGTCATATATCGTTCCCTAACTCAGCGTGATGTGGAGCCTTCCTTATTAAGCTGAATCCGATTCATGTTTTCACAAGCAGAAACGCATGGTCATACACACACAGTGGTTGCTAGTCAGGTATGCCCCCAAGGATGAGTTCTTTTCCCTCTATTGTGGAGCCTTGTAGTCGATAGCCTACTGTGATGTTTGTCCATATGCACAGGACTATGCAGATGATTTGGTCATTCTATGCAGTGGAACCAGGGATAACCTGCATGGCCCTATGGCTAGGGCCAGACGCATAGTTGAAACAGCTGGTCTAAGAAAAACCCAAAGAAAGCTCAACTTATGCTGTTCAGAAAAAGAGGAACCAAGAAAATCAACATCTCTCTAATGTGGTCCTCAATTATCACCAGACGGTGAAATATCTGGGTGTTCACCTTGATACTAAACTATCTTGGCAAGAACATATGTCCTGCAAAATCAGGAACGCAACGTGTGCACTGTGGACGTGTAGTAGCCTTTGGTGGCAGCTGGGGTCTCAACCCCAATGTTCTCCACTGGCTCTACTGCACCATTGTCAGACCCATCTTAACTTACGGGGCCATCGTGTGGTGGCTATCTGTTGAGAGGAACTCGACGAACAGGCAACTGGACAGGATCCAGAGACTTGCGTGTTTGGTAAATACTGGGGCATTGAGAACGGCTCCCACCACAGCTCTGGAGGTGCTATTAAATCTCATGCCACCGCAAATATTTATCAAATTGGAAGCCATGCGTGCTCTATATAGACTGCGTATGCTGGACCAATATAGGTGTGCTATTTAGGGCACTCTCGCATGTGGAACTGTACCGAGCTATGCCCAATCCTACTGATGAGTGGTGACCATATTCCCACTAAACTACATCCCTCGAACTTCCTCTCGTAATCTCTGTCCACGAGGAGTGGGGGGTAGAGAAAGCCCCGACGGTAGTCTGCAACGGGACCAACCGGTATACGAATGGATCTAGGGTGGCTGGGCTGTTGGGTGCCGGAGTCTTTGCCGACTCTGATCAAATACTGAAATACTTTGCCTTGGGATCACATGCTACTGTCTTCCAGGCCGAGGTGTTTGTGATTCAATCTTGGGGGCTGCTAGCCGGCCCACAAAGAAGGGGCAGGATCAATATATGCTCCGATAGTAGAGCTGTCATCTCGGCACTACCGGAAAATGAGGCGGCTGATCAGTTGGCCAAATTGGGCACTTTAGAGGCACCTACTGGTCCTGAACCCTTTGTAGGGATCTCCAGAAGCACAGCGGTTCTCTCAACGAAGACTTTAGCCCAACAAATGTCTCAGCATTGTTGGACAACTACCCCGGACATGAGACGGGCTAAAATACTGTCTATCGTGGGCGCCAGGAGGTCTTGCATAGACCGAAAAGTCCACTTTTTCTGATTAGGCAGTAAAAATACACTTTTTAAACCTATCAGTAAAACACAAACACTCTCCACAAATATAACGACAGTGCTACTTCAAAACATACGCAACATTGCCAGGTCTCAAATTAAATACAAGTAACAAAACAACTACATATTTGGAACAGGTAATTGAAACAAGAATTAATCTCACTTTTGAAGCTGAGATTTAGCACAAATTAATATCAGTGTCTGTTATTAAACATAAGACCAATGTGGATACCATAAAATCAACTCAATATCTACTGAAAATAGTGATATTAGTGGTTATAATATTATTAAATAGTGACATAGTAGAATTATTTACACGTTTGCAAGGTAAATATCAAGGTATTAAGGTATTTTTATTTTTTGTTGAGAATTTTTTGCTTTATTTTTGGAAATAGGTGATTTCTTATTGTTTTTATTTTTTGTTGAGAATTTTTTGCTTTATTTTGGAATATAGGTATATTTATTTAATTGTTTTTATTTTTTGTTGATAATTTTTTGCTCTATTTTGGAATATATATTTACTTTATTTTTCACGGCTGCTTAGCTGTTTTGTACATATTTATTTTTGTTTTTTTGTGGGAAATATGGTTACTGGCGAACTACCTACTAAAAAATGGTAACGCGCTAAAAGCAATACTTCATGTATTGAAAATATGCATATAAAAACCTTCTACTTTCAACCCTCTAAGAAAAAAATATCTACGCCCATGAGAAACATTGTGTAGGTCAGGCTTGCCGGTCGTTGAACTACATATACTTATTAGAAAGACTTTAGACGTTTTATGTGTAGACAACAGCAACTACTTACATTGTTAATTATAACGTAACGTATTAATCTCCTTATTAAGCAACGCAACGCTTATAGGAATTGTCTTTGCCTTGCTCATGCATCGGCGTGGGGACGCAGGCAAGAAAATCCCGATATCTCATTAAATCCTGTTAAGTGAAAATAGAAGTTTTCCTGGCGTATCGCTCGGAGTTGCGGGGGCATTTCTTATTTTCCAGCGAATCGTACCCCGCAGTCCTCAGCATTGACAGTAATTAACGGCGTATGCTACCTTCTTATACATATTTATCTAGTGCAGATCCTCGCTTAACTTTAATTTCTAATGGTATAGCGGACTCGAATTCCGCCCCGGGCAGTCTACTAATTACTGAGATGAGAGTAAACAACATATTTCTGGGAAAACTGAATTTCAAACAAATTTTCTCGCTAGTTAAAAGTGTAGGTTAGATGCAATTTATTTATGTTACGAAGTAATAATGTACACTGCGATTTCAGCGCTGCCGCTACGGGCGCCTTAGTTTAGATTAACCCTGGATACGACTCACTTATCGCCAAACTCCACTTCCGCCGTAATTATTTCATTAAGTAAGGTGTCGAAAAAAATACGCTAAGGTAATAAGTAATAATTGACACTCAACCGTCGGAAAACTAAAACACGATAATTTCCATAGCCAACGCATTCGCCCACTCCAGTCAGGACACATACTAACGAACTTTTTCCTAAATCGACGCTGACCTGTTGGTACTTTTGACAGTCCTGCTAATTTTTAAATAATAATAATCGTCATTATTCATTTCTATTATAATACAATACATAAGGTAACAAAGTAACCGGGTTGATTATATTTCTGTACATACAAAACAAAACAGAAAAGCAGAACTGAAAGGCGAAGTTTCAGCTTAAAGCTGTTTCTCAACAATCGAACGTCAGAAAAAAAAATTGTATAAAAAAAATTACAAAAAAAAATTTGGGTGTATGCTTATGACCACACAATAGAAGGGAAAACTTCTAATTTTCGAATTCGCCCGTATTACCCCAACCCGTTAATACACGTTGACCGTACACGCCCGTGACACAGATGCTTCAGACAACCGGCGCTAGATCAATAACTCCTCTAATAAGAACAAAGTGCTTACTTTAAGTATCATGGTGATGTCACGCTATGGGGGCTTAACCCAGATGGAGGCTAATATACTCTCTAAGCTAATTCAACAGGCTTGTCTAGGTCGGTCGAAGCGGCGATGCCAGAATGTGTTCCAGTGCGATGCTTCTCTGCCTATATGTTGTACTGTATTTAGAATGTAAACAAAATAAAGTAGCTTTCTCATTAGTCAATTATCGAATCAAATTGGCCGCAAAAAGTCATTAAGAAGCAAGCAACTAACAACTCTCGTGTCAATTGTAATTTGGCAACCCTGTTAACGATGTTTTGTTTTGGGTTCTAGTATAGGACGCCGCCACGCGCCAATAAGAACAACAACACCTCTAGAGGGGTTATTGATATTGCCCGCGCGCTTGCCTAGTTCCTAATCGATTCTTGATCTTTTTTAACGGTTTATTTGTTGCGGTATTATATCATAATGCCCCAAAAGTGTTGTGTTCCCGGTTGTACAGGAAATTACGAAACCAGTAGAAAAGTTCGGGTGTTTCGTTTTCCCAGAGACGAAGAGTATCGCAGAAAATGGCTCTCTGCAATTCCACGTGAAAGTTTTGTGCCGAGTGACTCGGGAGTTGTCACTGACAACTCCCGAGTGTGTGATGCCACTTTGAAAAGGAAGATTTTATTTACAAAATTTCCCAACAGGATACAAAAACTGGTGAGATCGTTTCAGTTATTTTAGTTTTACCCCGGTTAAAAGAAACTAGCGTACCAAGTAAATTTCCGAACTGTCCCAAATACTTGTCAAAAAAATATCGTATCGAAAAGGCAAAGACGAAAAACTTACAGAATTACATGAAATACATTTTCAGACATACATACAGACATGTAAAAGCTTAACCATGTTGTGAACTTTATGTCCAATGTACTTAAAAACTTAAAAATAGAGTTTAATAGAATTGAATTTATTTCTGAGTCTGTAATGGTTTTCTAACTGATCCTCATATCGATGAGAAGAAAACTTTTTTAACATATGCACAAAAAATCTTTAAATATTTAAAAG
>CAXKVY010003513.1:0-43953 GCA_964058915.1 Tetropium fuscum | reverse complement strand
AAAAAAACAAAATGGCGGACTTCTATGTATAAACCGATTTGCCTCAAATTTGAAACTTTGCGGTGTTTAAGGCCACTCAATAGAATTTTTGACTCTAACTTTAAAAATCAAAACGGCGAATCCAAAATGGCAGATTATCGAATTTATTAACCGATTTGTCTCAAACTTGAAACTTTGCAGTGTTTACGCCCACTAAATACAATTTTTGACTCAAACAATAAGAGCGATCAGGGCGGATCCAAAATAGCGGACTATCCTATTTATGAACCGATTTGTCTCAAGCATTATACTTTGCGGTGTTTAAGATCACTCAACACAATTTTTGACTCGAATTTTAAAATTCAAAATGGCGCCCTATCGAATTTATTAACCGATTTGTCTCAAACTTGAAACTTTACAGTGTTTACGCCCACTAAATACAATTTTTGACTCAAACTTAATAAGATCGATCATGGCGGATACAAAATGGCGGACTATCCTATTTATGAACCGATTTGTCTCAAGCATTATACTTTGCGGTGTTTAAGATCACTCAACACAATTTTTGACTCGAATGTTAAATTTCAAAATGGCGCCCTATCGAATTTATTAACCGATTTTTCTCAAACTTGAGACTTTGCAGTGTTTACGCCCACTAAATACAATTTTTGACTCAAACTTAATAAGATCGATCATGGCGGATCCAAAATGGCGGACTATCCTATTGATGAACCGATTTGTCTCAAACATTATACTTTGCGGTGTTTAAGATCACTCAATACAATTTTTGACTCGAATTTTAAAATTCAAAATGGCGCCCTATCGAATTTATTAACCGATTTGTCTGAAACTTGGGGTTGTTTATGGTTACTGGGCTCATTTAACGAGGCCCATACATTATACTTGGTGATCAGGGTTTATTGATGGTGGACAGTGGAACTTAAAAATACTGAAAACCACAAAATGTTGATTATTGAGAGCTGATCCCAAGCTGACAAGGGAAATAAAATGGCGAGGCTTATTTTTATTTTTTAGTATTCTAGTCTCTACCAACGTAACAAGTCTGTGAATGGTCAGGGTTGATTCAATGGGTTTCTTATAATGTTTTTAAGCAACTCTTATAACCAAACAATTTGATAAATTTTAGTTGCAACGTGAAATTGAAATGCAGATGCTCTATATGCAAAAAATAAATCTAAATATGTATGTGGAACATTACCGGCAATATGAAGTTAAAGATATAGGTAGTAAATTTCTTGTGATTCTTCTCCCTGAGACATTTTCAACTGTAAAGTGTATACAGCGGAATTGAAAATGTTCGGCGCTAAAGCACAGGACCGTCAGCACTGATCTTGAAATTTCGTCCTATGTATTTAGCGGTGGCGTTGAGATTCGAAGAGTAGTTGAAAGCGTGCATGGCAGTCCGTTACTGGAACTTAACGTCAGCCCGATGAGCGATCTACGGCTGCGCGCTGGTGTAAAGAGAATAAACAGACGGGTCTGCTGCGTCGTAAATCATCTCTTTGTTGACCGCGCCGTGTGCCGGACAATAAAGAGGTGCCGGCTGTTTTTAAACGGTTTCAATTTCCACCGTATACACTTCACCAACAGTTGGACGGAAATGCACTACAATAAATTCAATAGTGACGAGTTTGAAACCTTGCAAAGTATGTTACATTCCACGTGTGTTTTCGTTTTCCCTGATTCTCCTAACTAAAATGATCTTTTTAAAATATTAACGCTTAAGAGCTTGTCGAAGTTGACCAGCATGCTTCTCGGTGTGGTAGACTTTTAAAGGCACTTTCTCCTAACATTCTCCATATGCTTGTATTCTTGTTACATATCGGTTTTATTAATGCTGCTTATTTTCTTTTGCTGTAGGTATGTAACATTTTTACAATACGTGGAGGCTCTCTTAGATACCCCATATTGCTTGCACCTAATCACTTATCATTCACCAATAATTATTTCTGATATTATCTGTCTGATTGGTTTTGAAATGAGAACTGGCTTTAATCGGGCATTAAAGCAGCTTTAGAACCATCAAAGTAAATGCTAGAGACTCACACAAGATAGCTGTTGTCGGAAAGTTCCTTCTCTTTTGGTGAAAGTATTTATTATTATTTCATTAACAACACTGTAGGCCCCATATCTGTATTTATTCTAGAATTTATTCAAGTCCGGTATCGGGAAAGGACCGACGGTAGGTACAGATTTCGGGCCTCCGTAGGTAAATGTTAACCATGCATGCACGTTTTAGTTGAAAGTTGATATAACAAGGCAAATTAACATACCCGGTATCCGTTAGAATAGGAAACCAGCTGAAATATATTTAATATTAATTAATAGATAAGACGAAATTTGTTGGAAAATATTTGGTATACAAATCCACCACGCAAAATATTTGCGGCGGTAAAATACTTTAAAACAAACCTAATTGTTGTATTATGTTTCAGTCTATTATAAGTTTCAGTCCCTTTTTTTTATGAGGTGACTTTTTCAAATTAACATATACTTAGCCAGTTTTTTTCTAATTTTATTACTTCTCAGGATACATGAGTTAAAAAGTCCAATTAAATTGATCTAAATTAATTAAATTACTTTAATTTAATTTATTGAGTTAATTAAAATAATTAAATTTATTCCATTAATTAAATTAATTGCAATAATCAAATTAATTAAATTCATTACATTAATTGTTTAATTAAATTTATTATTTACTAGTTTTGTTTACTCTATTTTTAGTACTTCTTCAGGGTAAATGAGTTAAAAAGTCTAATCGAATTAATTTAAATTAATTGAATTAATTACTTTACTTAAATTAACTACAATAATTATATTAATGAATTAAATTAAATTCTTTAATATAGTTAATTTAATTAAATTCATTAAATTAAGTTACTTTTTAGTAACCTAATTTTTTCTATTTTTTTACTTCAGGGTAAATGAGTGCAAGTGTAATTAAATTAATTTAAATTAATTGAATTAAATTAAATTAATTGAATTAATTAAATTATTTAGTTAATTTAATTAATGTAATTAATTTATTTAAATTAATTAATTCAATTAATTTTATTAATATTATTAATTTTACTAATTTTATTAATTAATTTATTTAATTTAATTAATTTTACTAATTTTATTAATTAATTTATTTAATTTAATTAATTTTACTAATTTTATTAATTAAATTAATTAATTTAATTAACTTAATTAATTTAATTAATGTAATTAATTTAATTAAAGTAATTAATTTAATATTAATTTAATGAATTCAATTAGTTTAATTGATTTAATTAATTTAATTAATTTAATTAATTTAATTAATTTAATTAATTTAATTAATTTAATTAATTTAATTAATTTAATTAATTTAATTAATTTAATTAATTAATTAAATTAATTCAATCAATTTAATTAATTCAATTAATTTAATTAATTCAATTAATTTAATTAATGTAATTAATTTAATTAATTCAATTAATTTAATTAATGTAATTAATTTAATTAATCTAATTAATTTAATTAATCTAATTAATTTAATTAATCTAATTAATTTAATTAATTCAATTAATGTAGTTAATTAAGTTAAAAAAGTTAATTAAATTAATTGAATTAACTGAATTAATTGAATTAAGTACATTAATGAGCAAGTATACAAGTTTTATACTTGAACAAGTATAAAATAAGTGACAAGTATGAAAATGGCGGTCATGTACCTATATATATATATTGTTATTTTACTTTAGAGCACACAATTTAGAAAAATCAATAAATATTAACCTGAATATTAAATAGAAGTGGTTTCAGATGTCCAGGTTATTGAGTGAAATAGTTTTAGTTATTCTTCCTGACCTAGTTCCGTCGTAAATACGACATACTGACACACTAAAAGTATAGCTAAAATTGAGGGCATTAACTATTACAGATAGTCTAACTACTTACTATAGTCTGACAGACTTGGCAACAATGTTTGCTGGTCACATGTTTACAGTTGATGACGTAAATTGGTTTTCGTTTTGATTCCACCTGGTCCGAAGAATATTCTTATGTGTCTAATCTAATAATAGTCAATACCTACCTGTTTTTCAAAAAATTAAACCGATTTTTTTATATCATGTAGTCTAAAATAAAAACATCAATTTTATTAAAAAAATAAACTTTGGTTTTCTGATTAATTTTTTTAGGGACTGATTTTTTAATTTAAAAGACCCTTTCTTTATATGTTCTTATTTAAAACAAAACAGTCTTCTAAAACTATCATTTTTCATCTGTTATTATAGTCCAAGAGCCCGCCGAAAAAATTTGCAACGACCGCCCAACAGAATATTCTGTTTTTCAAACGTTAGTACGTACAGTAACCATTCATATATCTTTGTGCCTAGGCAGGGTCTGAATGTCTGAATCAAGAGTGAATATGCTTATCTTAGAGTGGCTTTATTTCCGTAATTGAATTTTTTTTTACACTATCACATAAGGCAATCAAAAAATCATTGAAAGGGTCATTGAATCATTGCTTTATCTATAAATGATCCTCATAAGTAATGATGTAAACTGAAAAAAAAACGTTTTGTTTGAAAAAAAAACATGTTTAAACAAAAAACAAAGCAGTTTGTTTTTTTTTTCAAAAACATTGTATTTCCTTGATAGAGAAAAGAATAAACTTGTAGCCGAAAAATTTTGCAACTTTTTAAAAAAATCTTTAAATATCTTTAAATAAATTAACATGAGGAAACTTTTTTCTTCCTGGCCGTTTGCGAATCGGCATTTTTACAAACTATTCCTACTATTTTACAAAATAACCATACACACACACACACACACACACACCTTACTTTTTAAATAAAATAACCATGCAGCACTTATAGTCAGGGCAGTAGCAAGAGGGAGCCTAAAGCTATTTGACCCTAACCTTACAAATGTTGTGTGTTTTAAACACATCTCGTGGAACAAAACATTGTTTGGCTGGAAACATAAGCACAAAATCTCGTATTTTTCGAAAGTTAACAGTACTAAAAACTAAAACCGTGCATCGAAATCAACGTCATCATCGAACGATGATTTGTAATATGAAATCTCCCATTTTTTTCGTGTCGGGAAGCATTTTGGTCCAACCATGGAGTTCATTTGTTACTATAGGCATTCTAGATGGCGACACTTGTCCTTGTCATAAATTGTTTTGTTTATTTTTTTCATAAAAAACAAAAAAACAAACGCTTTTTTAATTATTATGAAATTTTTTTGAATGAATTAAAATTAATTAAAAAAAATAATTTTTTTTTTTCAGAAAAGATGTTTTTTTTCAAATTAGAAAAGAAACATTTTTTTTTACATCACTACTCATAAGTGGTCATGGACCTTTTGAGTCCGAAAAATTACTATTTTTGGGATTATACTAAAAAAGTATATTTTAAACTTCTGTATTTTGCCAATGAATGCTGTTAGCAACAAAGTTTCGAAAATTTGAATACCTAAAGGTTCAAAGATATTGGCGGCTCACTTTATCTGTGGATTACATGAAAAATTAACTTCCGAATGAAGCTATTTCTTGAAGTATCTACTGTTTGAACTGTTTTGTACAGTGTACTGAAGGTTTATGAAAATATGTTGTTTAGTTTTTTAAATACTCATTATCATTGTAAAAAATGTACCTAAAGCGATATTCACGAATTAATTTCTCGAAAACTAACCAATGATATGTCTTCAAATTCCTTCCTATGTCTGAATGTTTTGACAGTGAAAAAAAGACCAGGAACAGTAACTAAAACTATTTCACTCACTAGCCCGGACATCTACGATCACTTCTACTTAACTTTAAGATTAATATTTATTAATAATTCCACACACACATAATTCCACTGTGTATGCCAAAGTAAAATACAATATATCCATCAATGCCTATATTTTAGCTAAAAAAACCCACACTCGGCTAAAAAACAGTTGACTAAAAAAAGCCACACATTCAAGGGCTGACTCACAGAGCACAAACATCTGCCGGGCCGCGCCGATTCCCCGTTTTTTCACCATTTCACTTTTTTACAAAATCATTATTAAATAAATACTAATATTGCATTGACCACAATATTTAAAGGAAAGAGCCTCATTTTATACAAAACTGATTAAATACCTTCTGAAATTGATAAAAAAGATTTCAATAGTTGTAAAGGCATGACTCATAAATATACTGATAAATAGTCTTCGTGTGTGAGATTTGGTCAAAATAATCATCAGATAAGGGACGGCATTACACTTTATCATGTCATCACACAGAAACGGCGTATTATATAGCATATATATTCAGCGTTCCTAACCAGAACCGTCTTTGTTGCAGGCGAAATGAGGCCCCCTCAACTGCCCCCGGGCGTCACGCACAAAGACGTGGAGGTGTTCAAGGAAACCAGGGAGACAGCAGCGGCCGCGACCGCTGCCCTTGTACAGGAGATAGTTCCGGAGCAGCCTATTCCGCACACGCCTGTAATATCCCCCTCACAGGTTATGGTCGTTCAAGGACGGTGCCCCGCGGCTATAGAATTTGGCAAGTACGAGATTGAAACCTGGTACTCGAGCCCATTCCCCCAGGAGTACGCCAGGCTACCGAAACTGTTCCTGTGCGAGTTCTGCTTGAAATACACCAAGAGCAAAGCGGTGCTGGAGCGTCATCAGGACAAGTGCACGTGGCGCCATCCGCCCGCCACCGAGATCTACCGGTGCAAGGACCTGTCGGTGTTCGAGGTGGACGGCAACGTCAACAAGATTTACTGTCAGAACCTCTGCTTGTTGGCCAAGTTGTTTCTCGATCATAAAACGTTGTATTATGATGTCGAGCCGTTTCTATTTTATGTGTTAACGAAGAATGACAAGAAGGGGTGCCATCTGGTGGGGTATTTTTCCAAGGAGAAGCACTGCGCTCAGAAGTATAACGTGTCGTGTATTATGACTATGCCACAGTACCAGAGACAGGGATTCGGACGGTTTCTCATAGATTTTAGTAAGTAACTTTTGTATTTTTTTTATTCTTTGTCTTAATATTCAATATGTTTGATATTTTTTATAGCTATTTGATATTTTGCACCCATATTAAAAGGGGTATGTCAATTCTCTGACAAAACATACGTAACTTATACCTAATTACATGGGACCCAAGTCCTCTGAAACAATATTTCTTAATATTAGTAAATTTAGGATTGTTTATTACCTTGTTGTAAAATATGTTAATCTTTTTATGAACTTCCACAAAACTTGTCGCTTTCGATTGCACTTGTACGCGAACTAGAAACTGTTGCTGGGCTCTAATGGTGGTGTCATCTAGCGGGATATCGTTGCACTGCCTCTGGAATGCTGACTGCCTTCGCTGGTACCTGGGATTTATTTACCCTTAAATTTCTATTACTTACTGCTGGGCTGTAGTTCTTAATCTGCTATCACTTTAATCGCTGTAGAAGTTCGTTTCACTCACTAGCTCTTCAAAGCATTTTAAAATATTAAATTGTTTGTGTAATCAAAAGTGCACATATAATTTCTACATATATATTTTTGGTAAAAATTGAGCATATATTATTTTACAAAAAATAAAATAATTTAACTAAAAAATTCCGAGTTAGAACACGAAATTTTAAAAATCCGAATTGTGATTTTTAAAAATTAAATTACCACGACTGAATTTTACATAAAAATTCCTAGATATCTCAAAAATTTTATGTAAAATTCTGACGTAGGTATCTCAAAATTTGAAATTTCTGACCTCTAGAAATTTTTAATTAAAATTTCTACTTATAATTCTGAATTTTTTAATTCTGAGTTATGAAACGAGACAAGTCACATAACTCAGAATTTAAGAATTTTGCGTTAATATAACAGAATTTAAAAAATCCGAGTTTTAAATCGAAATTTTAATTGAAAATTCCCAATTATGTTCAGACATAACTCGGATTTTTTTTATTTCTAGTTGTAAAAATAAGAAATGAGATCTTGGAATTTTCAAATTTTGCATTATCTTGGAATTAATTTTTTTTTTGGTAAAAACAATTTTGTTGTAAAATTAAGTTATCTCAGAATAAAAAAAAATGTGACAACTGAATTTTGAGAAATAATTGAGAAATAATTAAATAATCCGTTTTTTAGGAGTAATTTCAATTAAATTTTCTGTGCTCAAACCTCGGAGCACCCCGTGGGCGGCGCCCCTGAGTCGTTCAATTTATTTGGACCAGACCAGTGTGCTTGTTTGGTTAAATGGCGAGAATTTTATCTGATCAGTTTAACCGACACATCAATAATTTATTTAAGGAAGTGAAAGTGCAAAATAATGGAATACATTTCACAATTAACAGTAAATATTTTTGTAAATGGTGTTGAGACTTCAATAAATTTAACACAGTTTTTTTTAAATTTTTTGCAAAATATTGTTTTGTTATTTATAACTCTGAGAATATCAAAGTCCATAAAATAAACAGGACCAAGAGTTTGTATTGCTTATTTTTATAGGTTATTTACTTTCCAAAGAAGAGGGGCAGCCCGGCACGCCAGAGAAGCCTTTATCTGACCTCGGCAAAGTGTCCTACTATGCCTATTGGCAGTCTGTTGTACTAGAATACCTCAATGTCCATCGATTGGAAAGGCTCAAACTAACCGATATCAGCAAGGAGACAGGCATGTACTGCCAGGACATAGCCCTGGCCCTCCAGTTATTGGGTTTCATGAAATTCCTGCCCACCGACGACGGACATAAGGCGTTTATTTGCGTTGACTGGGTCAAAGTAGAGAGCCATGCGCAGAGGGTGGCAAAGTCAAAGACTAGAATCCCTATAGACCACGAGTGCCTGAGGTGGACTCCTTTACTGACCACGACAGTGAATCCGTTCAGGGAACCTAAGTCCGATGAAGAGAAAGAGCAGGGCTTAAACGAAACGGCGGATATTGTCGTGCCTATCCCCGAGAAGATCATTATAGAGACACAGCAGGGTGTTAAACTCAAGCGAGGGAAGAAGAGGAAGTTTTCAATGGGCCCGCCTAGGGTGACCAGAACACCAAAGACGCCCGTGGTTGTGCCAGTGGAAAATAGTGAAAATGCGGAAGAAGTGGAAATCACGTCTTCGGGCAGAAAACGTACCAGGCCCAGCAAGTTCAATGAAACTACTTATGCCGATGTTAAACCCAAAACCCCTGGTGAGGTTACAGGTAAGAGGAAACGTAACGATTCCATGGTAAACGGCAAAGACGCTGAAGGTGACAAGAAGAAGGTAAAAGTCGATACTCCTGCAGTGAAAACTGATGTTATCCCTGCCAAAGCTCAAGTTAATGACACGAAGACACCACGGAGAAGCGCTTCAAAAGTACCAGAAGAAACACCAAATAAAACACTGGAGGTAAGGAAGGAAAATTGCATTTGTCTTATTATACGCTATAATGATGATTTTTTGCAGGCTGTGCCAGAGGACGGCTCCACCCCCAAGTTGCCCGCTTCCACGAGACGACGGAGAGGCGCAGCTCAAACCAAAGAGAAAGTCATGGGTGAACGGTGGTCGCAACGGCGGGTTAAGAAGCAGCAGGAGCTCGATAAAGAAAAGGAACTGGAGAAGGAAAAGGAAACCAAACCTGAGGATGTGGAGGTGGTGGACATGGAAATGAAGGAGGCGCCGGTGCTGGAAATCCAAAACGAAACTGCTGAGCCCTCGACGACGGATATATCCAGCGTGGCGCCTACTTTGACGCCTCAGGTGAAGCGGAGAATGGGCAAGAAGAAGCGTGGTTGGGTTAAGGGCAGAGCGCGTAACAAGTTGCAGGATAATAAAAAGCAGTTGACGTTACCGGAGTTGATTAAGAGCAAACTACAGAAGGACAGCGAGAGTGAGTCTTTGGTGTCCGAGAAGTCTGACGAGGATGTCAGCGCCAAAAAGGAGTTGGTTAGCAGCACGCCTTCTAGCTTGGAAAAACGAGATAGGCTCAAGATTAGAAAGGAGGACAAAGTTAAGCGAGCATCGAGGATATCCACCGAGGAAGATTCGAGCGCCGAAGCCGACGACGAGATGGAGAACGATGAATTACCCGCTAAAGAACCATCGCCTGCTAGTAAATACAAGTTTAGCAAAACTTCTCCTGTAAAGGATAAGTTGGAAGCGGTACGGAGAGATTCACTTAGAACTCCCACCAAGAGTGCAGAAAAAATCGAGTCTAACGGCGCAATCAAGGACAGATTAACCGGTCCCGAAGTGAAACTTGACAAATCTAAGTCACCTCTGTATTCCACGTCGTCCGAGTCGGAAATGGAAATTGACGGACAAAAGATAAAGACGATATCGCATAAGGAGGTATTTGAGCAGACTCTGATCACGCCTCACATTAAGCAAACCGAGCCTACTAACACTGTGATAACCACTCCTAAAGAGGAGAAGAAGGATGTGGCCAGAGAAGTTATTGAAGCCCCGGAAGTTGTACCAAAGGAATCAGAAACTACGTTCGAGAAATCTATGGAAATGGACGAGTCACCCATAGAGTCGGGTCGGAAATCCACCGATATGGAAATCGAGAAGTATGACGATGACCATAAAGACAGAATTATCATTAAGGAAACGCCGAAGGCACCGCCGCCGCCTTCGCCAAAGAAAGAGGAGATGTCTGCGCCTGAGCCAGAACCTCAATCTCAACTGCCGATTAGCTCTAGTAAACCACAGGAATTACCGAGTAGTAAAGTAGAATCTGCGCCTAAGGAAGAGCCGCCTAAACAGGAGGAACAAAAAACGGTTAATGAAAAAACAAGTGAAACTGTGGCAGATAAACATCACACAGAAGCACCTCAACCAGAAAGTCTGCCCATTGAAAAACCGACTACAGCTCAAGTAGAAGAAAAACCCCTAATACAGGCTCAGGTAGTTGAAAAGTCGATAATCCAACCGGTTGAAAATTCACCAATGCAAGCGCCAGTTTTAAAATTACCAGCTCAAAATCTAGCAGTGGAGCAGCTAGTAATTACTCATAGCAATGAAATGCAACCTGTGCATCAGCCACTGAGCGAAAACCGACCGGTTAATAATACGGTGCATACTTATGAGAAGCGAGTTGTTCATACTGAAAGACCTATTATAGCACCAGTTGAGAAACCGTTAATGCAGAGCCAGCAGCTTGAGAAGCCTGTAATTCTTAACCAACCGAGCGAGAGGTCAGTGGTGATAGTGGACCAGAAGCCGTACCTGGAGCATCCACCCGTAAACGCGCCTCAGTACGACCACAAACCGCTGGTGGAGAAGCACTCGCCCAAGGATGTTAAGAATGTACCGCAAATAGAGCAGAAAGCCGAAATCAGGGAAGCTATCAAGCCAAAGGAAGAGCTGAAAATATCCCCTAAACAAGAACCGATAAAAATGGAGAGCCGGCCTAAGCAGGAGAAGTACGAGGAGAAACGTTACCACCAGAAGATGGTGCACGAGGAGAAGCCCGCTTACGATACCCAGCCCAAAGTGCATATGGACAGCGAGAGCTTGCTAGCAAACGCAATGGTGTCCCAAAATTACCACTCGTTGTCGCAGGCGCAGTACCAGTGGCAACGGGAGAGGTTGTGGAGTCTCTACTATGATACCAAAAGGGATTATCCGGGGTATCCGGTGCTGCCACAGTTCCCACCGCTCGAAATGCTGCCAAAGCAGCAGCCAAGTTGCGAGAAGGAGAAGATCACACCCAAGTCGCACAGACACTCGAGCCAGAGTAGCAGCGGCAGCAGCAAATCCAAGGAGGGGAGCAAGAGCGAGAGCCGGGATAAGAATCCCTCGCCCAGAAAGGAAGACCGGTGCAAGCCAAAAACCGAGCAGGAGAGTTACTTAAAGATGAGTGAACAGCAAAAGAACTCCAGCTGCTCATACAATAACTCCCAGCATTTAAATAAGCACAACATCATCACTAGTCCTGATAAGAGCAACAAACATAAATTCGAGCAGGAAGAGCAGCAACAGAAGCTGGAGAACGAGGCTAACCAGCAGCAGATGCACAATTCCATAAAGCATACGCCGCCCACTCCATCGGCGCCTGATATACCATCTATGGGCGTCTACACGCCGGACTCTACGACGAACTCAGTGCACAGTCTGCATTACGGACAGTGCGAGTTGGATGTGACGCAGCTAGGGCTGGAGTCGCCCGCATCGATATCCAGCGACATGGCCTCGCAGAACTCGGTAGAACCCGTCAGGCCACCATCCATAACGCAGGCGCCGCAGCAGCAGCAGCAGCTACCTCAGACGAATTACGACTGTTCTGTCCAGCACAACATGCAGCAGAGTCTGCAGTCACAGTCTAGCGCCACCCTTCCCGCCTCTAGCCCCAACATGAACCAGGCGGCCATGCAGATGCCGCAGTCTAACCAAATGCACCAGAACAGTTCTAGCAAGCGACAGATGCAGCAGCAGCGGAACCGATCGAACACTCCGTCGTCTGCAAAGCAGCATAACATGAGCAGGTCGACTCCGCCGAGCGCTACTCAGCACGTCCAGCAGAATAGGCAGAGGGCGACGCCTCCTTTGAGCGCTCAAATGCAGCACATGCAAGTGAGTCCGACGCCGCAGCATCAGAGTATGCAGCAGCAGCAGCATCACACCGCGCAGCAGCTGCAGCCGCATCTTCATCACCAGGTGGCCGTGCACCAGGGGTACCAATACCAGCTGGGCGCGTCGCCAGTGCACCAACATCCCCATCACGCCCACCACCATTCGGTTATTAGCCAGGGGAATTATATTCCGGTGGCGGTGAGCACCCAAGCGTTCCCGTCTCAGGCTACTAGTACTTACGTTAACGTTCCCATGACCACCGTTATACAGCACAGGATGAGCGCGCAGCAGAGCGGCGTCAGTCCGCTGCCTTCCCATCAGAAACTCGCTCCTAGTCAAAGCTGCGCGGTAACGTCCGGCACTAATTTTTATATACAGACCAACCCGCACACTCACTCGCATACGCCGGTGCCGGCCTCAACATCTACGCCCGCCCAGCAAGGCACGCCGGGCCAGCCAGGCTCGGGCAACGCCAGTTGTAGCCTGGCGAAGCTGCAACAGTTGACGAACGGACTCGATATGATCCCGCCAACATCGTGTAACACCATGACGCCGCCACCCGCTATGACATTAACCCCGCCGCACGCTACGATGACTCCGCCACCGTCGCATCAGATGCTACAAAACCAGACCGTCAGGAATCTGACGCCTCCCTCGGCGATCCCCCCTAATTTGCAGCAGCAGGTGTTGGGTTACCACAAGTACTACCAGACGAACATGAACGTTAATCAGTTGGGCGGTAACGTTACTCCTCCGATTGGGCAGAATTTGGGCAGGTCCGGCAGAAACTCCAGCAACGTGGCTGCGATGCAGCATATGCAGACGTCCACGAGTCGCGTCAGTCCGAACGTGACTCTGAACCCGAACGTTATGTACAACATGAACAGTTACCGCATGGCCCCGCAGCAAGCGCCAGGGTCCGTGACGGGATATATTACGAACACCGCCGCCGGGTTCATCAACAACCAGATACCCATGCAGATGATGAACATGGCACAGGCGCAGTACCAAGACCCCGCCGCCCTGCAGAGGGCGCAGCAAAACACCATGTACACGGCGTATATTAACGGGATTATGCAGCCGTTGAATGGTACGATGAGGCGCTAATGCTTAAAGTGTTTCAGTGTACGTGATTGTAGCGGATGCAAATCCGAGTTTGTTTTAGTAACTTGACCCGGTGATATGACGACTTAATAGTAGATAGTATTGTAAAGTTTAAGAAACAATGCCTTACATCTGGTAAAGGTGTGTTTACATATTATATATACATATTTTATTGATTATGAATTATAGGGCTGTGCTGGCTATTTTTAAATGATCTGTGAGGTTATGTCGTGAGACCTTGTAGTAGGAGAGTCAGAGGTCTTGTTTTGGACTTCTTGATCGGAACCCATTGATTTAGTGACTGAATGAAAGATCCTATCATATATAGTATAACACGTCATTGTTTT
Organism: Tetropium fuscum; assembly: GCA_964058915.1. Classification (NCBI taxonomy): domain Eukaryota; kingdom Metazoa; phylum Arthropoda; class Insecta; order Coleoptera; family Cerambycidae; genus Tetropium; species Tetropium fuscum. The sequence goes on along the minus strand of CAXKVY010003513.1, from coordinate 29,993 downwards.
TTATTGCAAAATAATTTTGAAAACCACTTTTTTCACTTTGCTATTAATAATGGGAAAAGTAATCTTTTTTAGAGAAAAAAGTTCCGAGCAAAAGCTATTCAGCGGATGATTTTAGGAAAAGATTTAAAAAAAATTTGAAAAAATTTTTGCTGCGATATTTAGTGCCAAAGTTAAAAAAAATGCGAAAAATTAAAATACAATAAAATATAGAAAAAAATGTCTGAAATTATTGAAATTGGAGTGTTACATAGTCATTAGAATGCTTAACAAAATGCACTGCGTCCGATTGTCAAATTTTAATATGGCGATCTATTGCAAAATTGTTGTTGAATTTCGGAATGCTCCCCAGCCTCTCGCAGCGTACACGTCTTGATGAAAATTATTGCAGTCGATAGGTAAGATCAGTATTCTTCCAGCATGCCACTGTTCCGAGTTTTTCGTAAACAAATTCAATTTTTATTAACGAAAAACCCGTAACTGAGGACCGTGATTTAGTCACTTTTGCAACAAACTGCATTCGATTGTGCTGTTTTTTACATGAATTTTAAAAAAAATTACTGTAGGACCAATAGAAGCCGATATACGAGTTCCCTTTTTAATGGGTTGCAGCCGTTCTAATTAACTTATGCATTCGATCGAAACTTGGCTAGTAATAAATTGAAAGATTATGCTATTCATTAAATTTTTTTCATAGCGAATCGAGCAATTTTACCGTTAAGCAATTGTTGTTTAATGCAGGGCGTAAACGTGCGGCCATGCCGTCGTTCAGTTGCCTAACTTTGGTCAGCCGATAGTGTTGCTTATTTTACGCACATACAAGCATATAATCTACAATTATGCATTTGAGCATGGAAATACGCAGTTTACGCTTATTTTTCGTTTTGTTTCATGTTGATGTCCTGTTGAATACATAGTGTCGACTGGTTATTAATGAATATACAATTGTTTGCAATTTACTATTATTTATTTAAAAATTCAAATTATATATGATGTGGTAAGAATAGAAAAAATTATAGTAGCCTGGTTTTTTTTATGCTGCTTTATCTTCTTTTTCTTTTTTTATATCCTCTAAATTGGAAACATTTCTGTGTTCATTTATAACCGGGCAACACGATGTATTCCACCTTATCCCAGCGTATTTCCATGTTTAAACCCAAAATTGTAGGTTATACACTTAAATGAGCGTAAAATAAGCAGCACTATCGGCTGACCAAAGTTAGGCAACTGAACGACTGCGTGGCCGCACAGTTACGCTTTACATTAAAGAACAATTTCTTCATGAAAAACTGTTCGATTCGTCGTAAAAAAAAATAAGTGTATAGCTTAAGCTTTCTACTTATTACCAGCCAAGTTTCGAATGTGTCAGTTAATTTAAGCGGCTGCTACGAGTTAAAAAGTGAATGTCTCGTATCTCGGATTCTATTGGTCCTAGAGTACACTTTTTTTTTAAATTAATGTAAAAATCAGCACAATCGAATGCGGTTTGTTGCACATCTCTAAACTTTCTTAGTTACAGGTTTTTTGTTAATTAAAAATTTAATTTGTTAGGTCCTTAGTTATTGGTTTTTTGTTAATAAAAATTTAATTTTTCTATGAAAAATTCTGAAATTTGGCATGCTGTAAGATACTGTTACCTACTGAATTTAATGATTTTCAGCAAAATCGGTACGCTGTGAGAGGCTGAGGAGCGTTCAGAAGTTTCAACTTAACAATTTTGCAAAAGGTCGCCATATCAAAATTTTCCAATCAGACACAGCGCATTTTGTTAAGCATTCTAAAGGCTATGTAATATTCCAATTTCAATGAATTCCAAATTTTTTTTTTATATTTTATCCTATCTTTGTTTTTTCGCATTTTATAACTTTGGCTCAAAATATGGTGGCGAAAAAAATTTTGCATTTTTTTTTAAATGCTTATACGTAAAATTATTCGTTGAACAACTTTTGTTCAGAACTTTTTTCTCTAAAATCGTTACTTTTTCAATTATTGAGCGAAGTAATGAATTCCGTTATCAAAATTATTTTGCAAAAAAAAACCATTACGCGTATCTCGCTCACTGTAGCTTCTTTAATGGCTTACTATATACATTAAGATCTTTCATTCAAGACTTATTTTAACGGTCTGGCCAAAGTCTAAATCCACGTTTTTTTTTCTCTGATGGATTTTAATTTGTTGTTGATTTGGTCCCGAGACCAAACTGAATATTTTATCACAATACGGCTTTCGTAAGAGTTTTAACCATAGTTTGTATCAATAGAAAGTAGTAGTTTACCCTCTTTTTAGATATGTTATGCATAACAGTTTTTTTTTCTTAAAGTGTACCTAATACTAGTATTTATTTGTTTGATAAAAGTGTAAGATACGTGTACATTTTGTGAATAAAGCAACAGGGACATGGTCTATTATATAAATATTAAATATTATATATAGTTGTTTAAATTTTTGTATGATTTGTTACGAGTGAACTTTTTTTTTGTTTGTAAATCTGCAATAGGTAAAAGATGATAATCAAAACGTAGCATTAAGCGTTTGATGTTTTTATCACGTTTTACTTTTTGTACAGCACTGTGATTAGATTTGTTAGTAGAATAATAATATTTGTTTAATAAGCAACATTTTCGCTGTATGTTTTAAAATTTGTATATGATTCTATACATGATGATATTAAAAAAAGTTAGTTTTTACGCAGTTCTTTTATTCTACCATTACCCCTCTGGGCAAACCACAGCACCGACTAAAAGTAAAGCAGCAGCTATTAGTAGTTTCAAGGTAGCCAAGACGCATGCCCATCTTTGAATATCAGCTTAAACACGATTCTATAGTACCTAGATATATTACGTTTCGGAGACGATGAAAAACGGATGATCCCTTGTCTATTAATTCCAGGTAGGATATTAACACATTGGTAGCCATTAATCAGAACAGCTGTACTCTCATGCGCAGTATTCTATGGCTACATGTTACATGTAGGCCTAATTTCAAAATACAATATATACTGGGATCAGGGTTGCCAGATTATATAGCCAGGGTGTCGCCAACCATAGGATTTTAAGTAGCCAACCGCAGAAAACTATTTTCGTATTAGGTGAAATAAAACAAAAAAAGGGTTATTGGAATACTTATTAGATTTTTCTACTAAATAAATAGTTTCTTCTTTTCTTTTTAATTATTTATTTATTTTCCAAAAATTAAAGTTTAATAATAACAATCCGTGCAAAATAAATATCAGTTCTTAAAATATTGTACTTCTACTTTTACAGCAGATTCATGCAAACCAAATTAACTGAAGTAATTAAAAATTGTTAAACTATAATATAAATATGCAACTTATTAATTAGGTGCGTAAACATGTCGAATAACTAACAGAAGTATATTTTATATGTAATATGATTTTCTCTTTTTTAATTTAATTTGGTTTACATGAATCCACCTTTTTAAACAAAAACTAATAACCAAAATTCCAAGAAACTATTTTTCAATAATAGCATCAATCACTTCGCTTTCAAACTCTATGGCTTTATCTTCATATTGCATTTGCATCGTTCTCCTACATTATTTTTAAGTTAAAAACACAGAACACATTAATGACAGAGCACAGAATACTGTGGCACAGACAGAGGTCGTGTATCACAGAGTGCACGAGTGCAGGATAAATCACGAATCATTTACCACAGAGAAAGGCTGCAACCACAGAATATCCAGATCTGATCATAGAGTAAGTCTGCGTGTAAGTACATCTAGTACACCATGGCATCTACAAGAAGTAGCCAATTTAAAATAACTTCGAAAATAGAAGGAGCCAATTTTTTCGCCAGTCGCCAATACGGATTATGTTGCGCCAAATTACCAACCAAGATAGCCAATTTGCCGGAAAGTAGCCACATCTGGCAACTCTGACTGGGATTGATCATATTAGTTAGGTTATGAAAATCCAGGCGCGAAATTTGAAATGGGTTCCTAAACATATTTCGACATATTTGACTGCCATGTATTTCTTATGGGAAATTCACAGGGGGATTTTTCAACGATTATAGACTAGACAGGATTGCATATCCCCATAAGCGCAACGTTAGACACTCTCGTAGGCCCCCACCACGCTTTTGACGTCAGCGGATACGTACGGCGTAGGTTCACTGCCCCACCGGTGTATTTCCCGGCGTTTGTGTAGTGTGTCATTTGTATCATAACATCGTGCCTAGAGAAGTGTTATCTGACCAAGCATCAATTTGGAATCGACCGTTGACGCAAAAGGATGCCGGCCGAACTTAACCGCTGACGTCAGATCTTGTCTAGCAACACGTGGCCGATAAACAATCCTTGGGGATTTCTCGGGTTTTGGGCATTTCTTAAGCTGAATTTATAGTCTCCATAACATAAAACATACGCAGTAAGCAATCAATCTTATGTCATTACTATGGTGTCTTAAGAAATTCTGTGATTACGCATGTGCACTAATCCCATATTCTCGTTTTGTTCTGTGAATAAACTTCGTTCAAGTAAGGAAAATGTTGGATAACATCAATTCAGACAGCTTCTTCGGACATTTTTAAAACTGGGAAAATACCAAATTGGCCACTGGCCAAATACCTATTTAAAAAACTTGGACTTCGTCACAACAATATTAATTATTTTAATGTAGAATTTTAGGTTAGATTTAGGTAGTTTGCTCAGATTTCATAATCAAGATAAGATACAAGATAAACTCTAGCAAGTGAGAAAACGTCCGCGAAATTAGATAGAATGACTGTCTACTATACCACGACATGTTAATGGTCGTATTGGCAACAATATACAGTGTTCCATTTAAGAATCCAAAGCTGAGGCCACTTCCGTCAAAAAAAAAGTTGGATGGGCCAAAATGAATTTTTTGCTACGTACATTATTGCTGTAAAATTTCATTTGCAGCATTTGATAGTGCAAAATTGCGGAAACGGCAGTATTAAAAATTAAATTAAACGGAGGTTTACCGTGGTCACCCGGTATAACGGGAACATGAAGTTGCGTGAGAAATGTCAGAAAGAACGGAATTAAACAGCTCTTTATTAAATTCTTCTCACTTAAGTTGCGTTAAGCATATAAAACTAGATAAGTACAAATTTAAGATTAAAATAAAAATAAAACCCCTGCTACAAATCCGAAAAAATATTGCTTATGATTGGAAGGTAGCTTTGCCTTCAAATGTACATCCACTACGTTGAATAATCTCCGTTGCAGCCCATATAGCGCCCTTTATACACACGTCATAGTCCTGTCCTTGTATATATTGTGCCAAAAATCCACCTACAAACGCATCCCCTGCTCCATTGGTGTCCACTAGCTTCTCCTTAGGGAGTTGCGTTACGGGGTATTCCACGATCTTTTCGTCCTTTGCTAGTATGACAGGGTCGACACCCTGCGTAATAATTACCACCCTCGATCGGTTTTCATTTTGTTTCGGCAGCTTGCAGATTTTTAAGGCAATTTCTTTTAAGTCTTTCGTGTTAAAACTTTGTTCGGTGGCAAACTGTGCTGCCTCCTACAATAAAAAAAAAAAACGTTAATAGCCAGTGTTGCCAATATAGGCAACTATAACTGAGACAGCTAATGGCACAAAGTTCATAGGTTATCACTGCTATCAGCATTAATAACATGTATTTGGTAGATATTTATATCTCATGCGATGCAATAACCATTTGGCATGGAACATAATATACTAATAATAAATATATACAGAAAAAATAATGTCAGAATCACCAGTTCAATCAACCAAAAGGATATACTCATCGTTAGATGTTATAATCTTACCGCTTCATTTCCAAAAAGTATGTCCACGTAAGGCATTACTTGCATGAGTGGTTCTTTGTAAAACATAGATACAAAGGGGGCACTCAGGTTCAGTAGAAAGGGACGATCACGAGCTAGTGCTATTTTGGCTACCTCCAGGATACTTGCGGGGCTCACAGTCAAGAAGAAACCCTAGAAAAACCAGGCGTTCAAATTAAAATTTATTTGCTACATGCCACATATCATTCAATAAAAATTAATACTTTACATAATTTAGTGTTAATATAGGAAATTTTATTTCACGGACCTTAAATACTTGATTATTTCAAATGAAACGAAGAAAAATTTTACTTATGAAACAACAGTATTGACATATTGATTACTCTGCATCTGCAAGTTAATGTAATGGTGCAATTGTTCTTAAACTGCAAGCTTCAATGAATTACATAATTATTTATTGAAAATGTCTAGAAATACTTAAATATTTATATATTTGGTAAACTTAAGTATATCTGAAACCAACAGGAAACACGTAAACATGTAAAGGTATTACATACACATCAGCTGTTTCCTTAATTTTATTAATTATAATATGTTAGAAAAGGTATAATAGTTTTAAAACACACTAATTAACTTACCGATACATAATAATACTGTGCCGTTTCAATAAGCTTCTGATTCTCAGGATCTTTAATATGATCAAGAGTAAAACAATTCGCACCAGCCAAGCTTGCGCACAGCGATCTATGATTACCCGTAATGAGAACTGCACAAGTTCCTGTAGGTACCGAGTTGTTATACTCATAGCGTACATTCACCCCATCCGAGGTAGCTTTATCGTGTAAAATTTTAGAATATTCGTCTTTTCCCACACACCCGAAAAAGGTTGTGACTTTTGGTTTCTCGATAATCCACTGAGCGACTCGTAGCGCATTCTGAACACTCCCACCGGCTGTGTACTCCACCGGATACTTCTCTACTATTTCCGCAAATAAGTTTTTATGCTTTTCATCGGCTAGTATAGCGTCGTTCTCTTTCATACCATATTGAGATAAAAAATCCTTATCCACTGTTGCCGTAATATCTAGTAGAGGATTACCCAGTCCAACAAGAAGGTTTTCTCTGAAATTATAAATATTTAATTACAAAATACTACAGTATAACCTCAAAAATTCATACTTTAGATTATTCTGCTCCATATCGCCTGCTATATTTGTACTATCGAACTGGACAGAAACGTAGTTACTGACTGAAAACTGTATTTGATCCTAAATTACTAAAATGAAACGGTGCAAACAATACCTCGTGAATAAGCAGAAAATAGGTTAGGTGGCTGTACTCAGAAAACTCAACATTGCCGTACTTATGCGATTTTATCTGCAATGATTATTATTCACCTTCAGTAAGTGATTAATAATCATTTAAATATTTCCATCTTTGATTGTGACCGATGAATCAAAGTTGAGTAATAATAATAATTACAATTATTATTAATTTGTTTACCGTTTCCAATAATTTTAATATCCACGCTGTGATACGTTACCGCCCTCTAACGGTAGCTTCGCAAAAGATGAGGTGACGGAGGTGTTGTAGAGATGCCGCTGTTTCAGACTAAATAAAAATGATTGTTACCTTACAAGTTTCAATATATAATATCAATGTCTAGTTATGAAGCTAAATTTATAAAAAGTTGTAGGCCTAATAATTCTTTATACGCTTCTATTATTTGTTATTATAATATATCACAGGATTACAACATGGAATTACTCATCCGGTATGGTCTAGTGGCTAGGATACCTGGCTTTCACCCAGGAGGCTCGGGTTCGATTCCCGGTACCGGAACGACTTTTTTTTTCGCTTTTAGTATAATGTAATTCATTTTTTTTATATTAATAAGACTTACCTTATTTCATTCGACATTATTTGTTGATAAACGAACTAATGAACCACAATCACAAGAATTATATTAGATTTGTGCTTCTTTCGGGCTGTTGCAAGATGCTACCTAGTTACCTATGTTGCGTCTGATTTCAACATTTCTGAAGTATTTTTAAAATTTGTTGCAAAATGGGATAATAGATTATGCGCATATATTTGCATAAGTATCAGATAAGACTCAATTTTGGTATTGTACTTTTTATGTTTATCTGGGACACGTGTGATGTTATATATTATTATATCCAATGTGTTTAAATTTATATCAGCGTCACAGCAGTTCCAAAGAAGGCGTTGGAAATTTTTAGCTTTAGAAGATAGAATAAATTCATGCGAAAAACAAACCCAACAAAATCTAGGATATTAGATATTACAATGACTTTTTGCAGCACCTAAGTACATACCTACCTACCTAAATACCTAGGAGGATATTGGCTACAATCTTTTTGTCGCCAATGGGGTGTAGGTAAGGTAGGTAGGTGTAGCAGCTAGGTATTTCCTACTCATTTCATTCGTAAATGGCATAGGTATGTAATTTACCTTCTTGAGTACCTACTGGTAACTTATTTAGTTTGGTAGGCTCAGATTTTATTATTGTAAGACAGTCTAAAAACAATGCGCAGTAGGTAAAAAAAACAAAAACTATTTGGAGGAGCTGGGATTTGAACCCAGGACTTTCAGCATGCGAAGCAGACACTCTACCACTGAGTTACACCCCCGTCTGTAACATGGCTGCAGCTAGACATTTTTATTCCGTCTGTAAGTGATATGCAAGCCCTATGTATTTTTTCCATTATCTGCATTGGCATTATCGTGTATATACTTACCAACAAAGCATTTAATTTCAACATTTCTTGAATAGAATTAAGTAACTTATGAGGAATAATTTCAGACAGCTCTGATAAGATTGGTAGGTAGGTATATATGATTTGTGGAATAGCTGGAATTATTAAATACGTAGGTATATGATTCTGCATCTGGTTTGGTATTGACTTTTTCAAATATTTTTTTTCCAATCACATGAAACCCAGCAGCTGTATGTAAGGTATGCATAAGAAATGAAATTATGTTAAAAAGCATACCTAACCGATCTATTAACAATAAATCTTGCCAGTCATAATAATTGCAAAAAGCGCCTATAGATACAAGCATATTATTATTCTTTGTTGCACGGTAACGCAACGAAACGTTTAATAATAATAAATGAATTAGCGTGGAATAATATAAAGTCCATACACGGTTATATGCCACCTACCTACTTCCTGCATAAGTTTAAAGTAGATAATCGCTGTCTTAGGTATTGCAATGACCTTCGAAGCTAGTTTAAGACACACCCAACAGCCGTCTATATTATCTATTTGTGTTGATTATGGTGTATTTTTATGCATACCTTGTTGATGATTTTGCTTTTTAGATCATTTATTAGACTCATTAACATTGAACCCATTGAACGCAAATAAAATATCTACCAAGAGAACGCAATAATACTTTTATAATCCGATAACATTTGTTAGTGCTCTCGATTACCTATTTGTAATCTACTTAATTTATTAGTATTGCCTAGCACTTCGCTAGCCCCTCGAAGTATTATCTGAAGCGGCGGCCACTCAAACGCTTTTTTAGCGTCTGCCTAATTCCGGATGCAAAATATTTCCCTTATTATTTTGCTTTGCCTCATAGCGGGCACGTTTACATAGGTAAATTAAAAACAGGAAAATGACATCGTAATCTGTCTTACAATCTCATTATGAATTCATAAGTTAAGAAAGATAAAGGAAATAAAAAACTCACTAGACAAGAAGAAAATGTGAAGTACATTAAAAATTAATTAATACTCGGGGATGAGACCGGGATTTTTACATCTCCAGGAAAAGTCTGCACTGATTCTATATGAGTTTTCGCGAGGAGGAAATCTAAAGAAACTCGAATTATTACGCTTTGCTTTCATAATTCCCGTTGTTTGTATATCCATAATAATGCACCGGAAAATACGGAATTATCTCCAAAGGAAGAATTAGATTGGCATATATTATTATTTGTCGCAAGATGGCGCGGAAACTGCACCGCCTTCACTTAAAATAATGACACAGTATTACATTGTATATGGTCTACCAGAGATTAAATCCTACATCTTTTATCTTTTATCTCTTATCTTTTCCCCTTATATATATATATATATATATATATATATATATATATATATATATATATATATATATATATATATATATATATATATATATATATATATATATATATATATATATATATATATATATATATATATATATATATATATATATATATATATATATATATATATATATATATATATATATATATATATATATATATATATATATATATATATATATATATATATATATATATATATATATATATATATATATATATATATATATATATATATATATATATATTATAATATATATATATATATATATATATATATATATATATATATATATATATATATATATATATATTTAATATATATATATATATATATATATATATATATATATATATATATATATATATATATATATATATATATATAAAAATATATATATATAATATATATATATATATATATATATATTGTTCAGGTATGAATTACGAAAAAAATAATCACTACACTTTGTCCTTCAAATCGCAGTGATACAGAGTTAAAGACTACAAATTGCTGCTATTTTTCACGTTTGTTTTATTAATTTTTAAAGATGATTAACAACAGTTTTATTTAATTTCTCACAATTCACTAAAATGGAGATACGATAGTTTACCTCTGTGCTACTGATATATATATATATAACGTAAATAAATTCCGTTCCGTTATATAGCAAACATTTTGAATAATAATACCCTATTTCAAATATTTAAAATAAGCCGCCCGAATTCGTAGATATCTGCCGCTTGGTAACCGTTGCGGTCTGAAATAGGAGGAGAGAACTTATAAATAAGGCACGCGACGCAAACAGAAGCCTCTTTGACCGTTTCATTTGGTTCTGTTCACATAGTTTGATAACGTAGCAGTCATAGAACATGGTTATCCGTTTTTTGTCCATTTATAAATCGAAGATCCGCGGATTTATTTGGAGTTCCTTTCAACATCCATAGGATAAAACAAATAGACCGTTCATTATTATCAATTAGATGAATTAGATGTTTTTTTGGTCCTTTAAATGGATTCATTTCCATTTTAAAAATATCCTTCTTTGAATTAGTAGATATCCAGATTAGGGACATCCATAGGATAATATTATTTCATATCCAAATTAATATTCCAATTATTACGTGACCAGAATAATATTGTAAACTACGGACCTATAAGGATTTCAACAATTTCTCAAAATATTTTTATATCTTGTTGTATGAAGCAACATTTTGCTTATGTAAAACATCGCATTCCTGAATATCTACATGGCTTTTTCAAGGGAAGATCTACCTCAACGAATCTTTTTTGTATGACCATTGAATGTAGGTAAGGTTCCTTCAATCAACGGTATAACCCAATACATATATATCGGACGCTATAGACGCTAATTCACAAGTTGACGTTATATACACTGACTTTGCTAAGGCATTTAACAGATTCAATTACAGTATGTTATGTTTAAAATATAAAAAAATTGGTTTCACAGGAAATTTATTGCTGTTTTAAATCATAGGGGAGAGTGGGTAGGTATGGGTCACAGGAGGAATGGGTCAAATCGATTATTTCAAAAATTCGTGGGCGTTTAGTTCCTTCATTATACCAATAGATGCTCCTCCGCTATCTGTCAGTTGTAATGAAATATGGTGGTCGTGCTGTTGCGCATTTGCTCTGGACTTCAATTTTTAATATTTGAGCATTAAAAGTAAGTTATAGTATCTCAGTTTATTCTCATATCACAATCTCATATCATTAAAGTGCAATAAAAATCTGTAATTAATATAGGTGATTGCAGAGGTATTTCTCTGAAGAATGGCTCAAGCAAACTTAAAATTTTCCGTCGTAGAAATGTGTTATTTGCTTTCATTTGAAATGTGAACTTGCAGGAGGAATGGGTAGATGCTGAGCAGGAGGAATGAATCGATGACCCATTCCTCCTGCTTTGTCTCACGTAAAGTTTGTGGTTTATGTAAGTACCTATATATTTTTGAAGATTTTTTTATAATGCCGAGGGTTTGGAAGTAAAAAACTAACAGGGTTAGAAAGACGGAAGATGAAGTGCAAACAGCCATAGAACGAGTTTTAGGGGGTGATAGTATTCGCGAAGTAGCCAGGAGTTTAAACATGTCTTACTCAAGTTTAGAGCCATATGTGGTTACCTGAGAGAGAGGCATTCAAATATGCTCCAAATATAAACGTACGCCAAATTTTCTCGAAAGAACAAGAGGAAATGTTGGCCAAATATTTACAAACACGTTCTAAAATGCACTATGGTCTTACGTGTAAATAGACGAAAAAACTTGCGTACAAGTATGCGAAAACTTTAAATATTCCTCTTAGTAAAAAATGCGACGAGGAGGAAAGCGTTGGACGTGAATGGCTTTTTGGGTTTTTTAGGAGAAATCCAGTACTTTATTTAAGAGCTAATATAAATATTATGACCATTTTAGTGTTTTTTTGTTTTAAATCCCTACAAATATTCGTTTGAATCCATTTACCCATTGCTCCTGCGCAGGTACCCATTCCTCCTGCGCGCAGAAGGAATAGGTCAATTTGCATCGTTTTAAAAAATATAATATTGTCACCAATAAACATAAGTATATATGCGAATTAAAATTGTAAATTTATTAACTATTACAATGTCCAAGATATCATATAAAAAAACAATGAACAAAAAAAACAGAAAGCTAGTAATAATCCATTTTGCAAAAATTGACCCATTCCTACCCACTCTCCCCTATGTCGAGAATAGACACCACCACATTGAATACTGTGTCAACAGTCTGTATTATTTATATCTACATATTCTTTGAATATTTCTCAGGGAGGCTATTCTCGCATCAAGGGGGGGGGGGGCTAAGCCCCCCGCCCCCCCCTATCTACGTCAATGGTGATAATATTGAGATTTAGTTTGTTTAATTTAGCCATTGAGAAAATTCCTAGAAATTGTATACGCCAGTTTAGAAGACTGTACTCAATATATGAAATATCCTTTTAATTGATCTCTATGGCGAATAGAATGGTTGCAAGAATAGAGCGATCCGGTAATGGAAACTAATACGTTTCATGTCTCCCAAGTGCCCCCTTCAAATGCCAAACTAGTAATATATAAAGCTGACGGTCAAGCCGCACTAACTTTAGTTACAATTAATTTCGAAATATAATTCCTCCCATCTCATGTATCGCATAAATCTTGGAAGGATATTAATATATCCAGATAGATCTTAGGCAAAGTCCGCGATTATGAAATTCCTTATGCCGTCCGTAAAGGTTATCCAGGTTGCCGGATGGAGTCGAGAGAGATTTGTATCGAGTGGACATTTGCTGGGACGGGGAACTTTAGGAATTCGGCTATCGCTTAAGTTCGCAACTAGCGGTATTAACCTGGACGTGAATGCCATTTGTCTTGGTTTGACTTGACCTCCCTCCCCCATTATTCTTGGGTCTGCGGTTACATTGTAAACAATGCAGCCAACTTTAAACACGTATCAAGCAGTATTAGTTACCTGTAATTGCTGGCCGCTGGTATATTGACGCGCCATTTCATTACATAATGTTTCATTAGAGTTTGGAGTTGGATTGCTTGGGTTGCGGCAATCTGCTAAATGGCCGGCTAAGTATGTTCAACATGTTTGGTCCTTCCAGGACCACGGATACTTTCCCAAGTTACCGGCTCCGACTCGATCGCCACTGGATATTCGATACATTAAATTCGTCCGTTAGCTCAATTTCACCAACCAATGAAACAAATCGCCTGGTTACAAATCGACGTTAACTTTTATTCGCCGTAATTCAACGCGGCCAGTGCTCGGGCAGGGTTGGGTTTCACAATAGCTGCAACTGCAATCTACTCATTCTATTGTATGTACACTCACCGCATAGATATCCAAAAATCAATAGTTATTCCAAGTCGGTGGAGAACATAAACTTAAAAGCATATTACGATAATTGTTGCATAATAAATGCATAAGAACTTTTCTAAATTACTATCGATAATTCCTGATGTTTTTTTTTCATTTTGGGTGTTTTGGGAGAAGTTTTTATTGTGAAAAATTACTCACAGCAATAACTACCACAGAAGGGATAAATTATACATCGAATTGTTTTTATTTCTATTTACAATACAGCACTGAAACTGATCTATGATCAACCATCAGCTATTATCTAATGTCTAAGAAAAGAAACTAAATTGTTTTAAACTCCATCCAGTGATGTCTCTTACTTTATTCTGTTGCATTTTCACTCTCGCACTATGCTCTGCTTTTTGCCACAAAATACTACACAAGTTCGAACGGTTTAGTCCTCTGGAATCTATGGACAAAATATTGTCCAGCAACTGAATATCCTCAATGTGGATATGGTGATGTAGTCTGGCTTCATGTTTACCAGAACATCTTTTCGTTTCACCTCGAACCATAGGAATTCCAAAGTCTCGAAGAAGATCATTATTGCGTATGTACCATGGAGCATTTACGATGTTACGCAGGACTTTATTCTGAAACGTTTGGATACACTTGAAGTTGCTCTCTTTGGAACAACCCCAGAGCTGAATACCATATAATCAAATGGGTTTTAAAATCTGATTGTAAACTAGAATTTTATTGTATACTGACTACTGTATACTGGAATTTCTACAGGCCAGTAGTGCTGTTTATATTTTAAACTAAGCTCGCTTCATTTATTCTTTATATGCTCTTGTCATGGTGCTTTCTTAGACCTAGAGGGAGTGTTCAACAACACCCTTTTCGATGTCATATATCGTTCCCTAACTCAGCGTGATGTGGAGCCTTCCTTATTAAGCTGAATCCGATTCATGTTTTCACAAGCAGAAACGCATGGTCATACACACACAGTGGTTGCTAGTCAGGTATGCCCCCAAGGATGAGTTCTTTTCCCTCTATTGTGGAGCCTTGTAGTCGATAGCCTACTGTGATGTTTGTCCATATGCACAGGACTATGCAGATGATTTGGTCATTCTATGCAGTGGAACCAGGGATAACCTGCATGGCCCTATGGCTAGGGCCAGACGCATAGTTGAAACAGCTGGTCTAAGAAAAACCCAAAGAAAGCTCAACTTATGCTGTTCAGAAAAAGAGGAACCAAGAAAATCAACATCTCTCTAATGTGGTCCTCAATTATCACCAGACGGTGAAATATCTGGGTGTTCACCTTGATACTAAACTATCTTGGCAAGAACATATGTCCTGCAAAATCAGGAACGCAACGTGTGCACTGTGGACGTGTAGTAGCCTTTGGTGGCAGCTGGGGTCTCAACCCCAATGTTCTCCACTGGCTCTACTGCACCATTGTCAGACCCATCTTAACTTACGGGGCCATCGTGTGGTGGCTATCTGTTGAGAGGAACTCGACGAACAGGCAACTGGACAGGATCCAGAGACTTGCGTGTTTGGTAAATACTGGGGCATTGAGAACGGCTCCCACCACAGCTCTGGAGGTGCTATTAAATCTCATGCCACCGCAAATATTTATCAAATTGGAAGCCATGCGTGCTCTATATAGACTGCGTATGCTGGACCAATATAGGTGTGCTATTTAGGGCACTCTCGCATGTGGAACTGTACCGAGCTATGCCCAATCCTACTGATGAGTGGTGACCATATTCCCACTAAACTACATCCCTCGAACTTCCTCTCGTAATCTCTGTCCACGAGGAGTGGGGGGTAGAGAAAGCCCCGACGGTAGTCTGCAACGGGACCAACCGGTATACGAATGGATCTAGGGTGGCTGGGCTGTTGGGTGCCGGAGTCTTTGCCGACTCTGATCAAATACTGAAATACTTTGCCTTGGGATCACATGCTACTGTCTTCCAGGCCGAGGTGTTTGTGATTCAATCTTGGGGGCTGCTAGCCGGCCCACAAAGAAGGGGCAGGATCAATATATGCTCCGATAGTAGAGCTGTCATCTCGGCACTACCGGAAAATGAGGCGGCTGATCAGTTGGCCAAATTGGGCACTTTAGAGGCACCTACTGGTCCTGAACCCTTTGTAGGGATCTCCAGAAGCACAGCGGTTCTCTCAACGAAGACTTTAGCCCAACAAATGTCTCAGCATTGTTGGACAACTACCCCGGACATGAGACGGGCTAAAATACTGTCTATCGTGGGCGCCAGGAGGTCTTGCATAGACCGAAAAGTCCACTTTTTCTGATTAGGCAGTAAAAATACACTTTTTAAACCTATCAGTAAAACACAAACACTCTCCACAAATATAACGACAGTGCTACTTCAAAACATACGCAACATTGCCAGGTCTCAAATTAAATACAAGTAACAAAACAACTACATATTTGGAACAGGTAATTGAAACAAGAATTAATCTCACTTTTGAAGCTGAGATTTAGCACAAATTAATATCAGTGTCTGTTATTAAACATAAGACCAATGTGGATACCATAAAATCAACTCAATATCTACTGAAAATAGTGATATTAGTGGTTATAATATTATTAAATAGTGACATAGTAGAATTATTTACACGTTTGCAAGGTAAATATCAAGGTATTAAGGTATTTTTATTTTTTGTTGAGAATTTTTTGCTTTATTTTTGGAAATAGGTGATTTCTTATTGTTTTTATTTTTTGTTGAGAATTTTTTGCTTTATTTTGGAATATAGGTATATTTATTTAATTGTTTTTATTTTTTGTTGATAATTTTTTGCTCTATTTTGGAATATATATTTACTTTATTTTTCACGGCTGCTTAGCTGTTTTGTACATATTTATTTTTGTTTTTTTGTGGGAAATATGGTTACTGGCGAACTACCTACTAAAAAATGGTAACGCGCTAAAAGCAATACTTCATGTATTGAAAATATGCATATAAAAACCTTCTACTTTCAACCCTCTAAGAAAAAAATATCTACGCCCATGAGAAACATTGTGTAGGTCAGGCTTGCCGGTCGTTGAACTACATATACTTATTAGAAAGACTTTAGACGTTTTATGTGTAGACAACAGCAACTACTTACATTGTTAATTATAACGTAACGTATTAATCTCCTTATTAAGCAACGCAACGCTTATAGGAATTGTCTTTGCCTTGCTCATGCATCGGCGTGGGGACGCAGGCAAGAAAATCCCGATATCTCATTAAATCCTGTTAAGTGAAAATAGAAGTTTTCCTGGCGTATCGCTCGGAGTTGCGGGGGCATTTCTTATTTTCCAGCGAATCGTACCCCGCAGTCCTCAGCATTGACAGTAATTAACGGCGTATGCTACCTTCTTATACATATTTATCTAGTGCAGATCCTCGCTTAACTTTAATTTCTAATGGTATAGCGGACTCGAATTCCGCCCCGGGCAGTCTACTAATTACTGAGATGAGAGTAAACAACATATTTCTGGGAAAACTGAATTTCAAACAAATTTTCTCGCTAGTTAAAAGTGTAGGTTAGATGCAATTTATTTATGTTACGAAGTAATAATGTACACTGCGATTTCAGCGCTGCCGCTACGGGCGCCTTAGTTTAGATTAACCCTGGATACGACTCACTTATCGCCAAACTCCACTTCCGCCGTAATTATTTCATTAAGTAAGGTGTCGAAAAAAATACGCTAAGGTAATAAGTAATAATTGACACTCAACCGTCGGAAAACTAAAACACGATAATTTCCATAGCCAACGCATTCGCCCACTCCAGTCAGGACACATACTAACGAACTTTTTCCTAAATCGACGCTGACCTGTTGGTACTTTTGACAGTCCTGCTAATTTTTAAATAATAATAATCGTCATTATTCATTTCTATTATAATACAATACATAAGGTAACAAAGTAACCGGGTTGATTATATTTCTGTACATACAAAACAAAACAGAAAAGCAGAACTGAAAGGCGAAGTTTCAGCTTAAAGCTGTTTCTCAACAATCGAACGTCAGAAAAAAAAATTGTATAAAAAAAATTACAAAAAAAAATTTGGGTGTATGCTTATGACCACACAATAGAAGGGAAAACTTCTAATTTTCGAATTCGCCCGTATTACCCCAACCCGTTAATACACGTTGACCGTACACGCCCGTGACACAGATGCTTCAGACAACCGGCGCTAGATCAATAACTCCTCTAATAAGAACAAAGTGCTTACTTTAAGTATCATGGTGATGTCACGCTATGGGGGCTTAACCCAGATGGAGGCTAATATACTCTCTAAGCTAATTCAACAGGCTTGTCTAGGTCGGTCGAAGCGGCGATGCCAGAATGTGTTCCAGTGCGATGCTTCTCTGCCTATATGTTGTACTGTATTTAGAATGTAAACAAAATAAAGTAGCTTTCTCATTAGTCAATTATCGAATCAAATTGGCCGCAAAAAGTCATTAAGAAGCAAGCAACTAACAACTCTCGTGTCAATTGTAATTTGGCAACCCTGTTAACGATGTTTTGTTTTGGGTTCTAGTATAGGACGCCGCCACGCGCCAATAAGAACAACAACACCTCTAGAGGGGTTATTGATATTGCCCGCGCGCTTGCCTAGTTCCTAATCGATTCTTGATCTTTTTTAACGGTTTATTTGTTGCGGTATTATATCATAATGCCCCAAAAGTGTTGTGTTCCCGGTTGTACAGGAAATTACGAAACCAGTAGAAAAGTTCGGGTGTTTCGTTTTCCCAGAGACGAAGAGTATCGCAGAAAATGGCTCTCTGCAATTCCACGTGAAAGTTTTGTGCCGAGTGACTCGGGAGTTGTCACTGACAACTCCCGAGTGTGTGATGCCACTTTGAAAAGGAAGATTTTATTTACAAAATTTCCCAACAGGATACAAAAACTGGTGAGATCGTTTCAGTTATTTTAGTTTTACCCCGGTTAAAAGAAACTAGCGTACCAAGTAAATTTCCGAACTGTCCCAAATACTTGTCAAAAAAATATCGTATCGAAAAGGCAAAGACGAAAAACTTACAGAATTACATGAAATACATTTTCAGACATACATACAGACATGTAAAAGCTTAACCATGTTGTGAACTTTATGTCCAATGTACTTAAAAACTTAAAAATAGAGTTTAATAGAATTGAATTTATTTCTGAGTCTGTAATGGTTTTCTAACTGATCCTCATATCGATGAGAAGAAAACTTTTTTAACATATGCACAAAAAATCTTTAAATATTTAAAAGACCAAGACAAATACCTATGTTACTTTACTAATGGATGAAATTCACATTGATCCATATTTAGATTATAAAGGTGGTATTGTTGTAGGAGCTGCAATAAATAATAACGATTCGTTAGCGACATCTGCGTATACATTTATGATTACTAGCATTTGTTCAAATTTTAGTTGTTCAGAAGTTGTTCATATTGCTCCTGTGTCTAAAATTAATCACGAATTACTTTTCAGTTTTCTTAAAACAATTAACCATCTATACTCATCTATACAATAATTAGACACATCTAATCTTGACTGTATTTCGAAACAGTTAACAGTTAACCATTTAAATTATTCTTTACCTGTGTTTTTCATAGACTCCGGTAGATTTATGTCGTAATATCTTTGTTTAGTTTGATCTTTTTATTGATCTCCAAAACTACATTAAAACGATTTCAGACATACCTACCTAAATAACTACATAAAGCCCGTAATAACATAAGTATCTCATAGGCCTCCGGATGGTGACGTCACGAGAATCGCTTTAGGGTGGTGAGTTTAAGGTGACGCCGATACTTGTAACAAAAATAATTGTTTGGGAGCTTATAATTTATATAATTTATAACTTATATATTTTTTTAAGTTTTGTAAACTTTTTTAAAGCATTGTAATAAACTTCCTCCTCGCAATCCATATTGATAGGTAATACTTATTATTCCTTGATGTACTTTTAAGAATATATCAATTAATTAGCATTGCTTATAGACCCCGGACTAGTTCTTAATTGCATTCTAACGAGATCTCATTCGGGGTGCATCAAACAAATTTCTTTCAGTCAGTTCAATAAACTTCGCATATTTGTTGAGAGTTTTTTTTTGTAATCTGCGAATAGATGCCCGTTATTGATTTAGTTTAATGCGAGTTAAATAGAAATAGTCCATTGAACATTCACGAATACTTTTTGCAAAGCAATTGCCGATAATTAAAATGAAATAATTTTCAATTACTCGCATACAAACGAGCATTCAAAAATGCTAGGCTTCTTGTTTTATTTTCGCTCGTAACGTTTGCCATTTCAATTCTGCAGCAAAAATATTAAATGTGATGAATGTCGAGACAGATAACAAATATGGCACATACTATTACGGAATTTATAAAGAATAACAATAAAGTAACACAATTAGTTATTTCTGGTACAACTGTGTTATGTTCTATATGTCATGCTGGGAAATGTTTAGCTAATTTTCCCAAGTGACATAATATAACACATGAGTGCCATGCAAAATTTTTTCCAACAGCACTGCCTTATGAGGTAAATTTGTCCTTAAATAGGCAAATTTGTCCTAGAAAACCTGAAAAAAATCTAGTTGTAATGATTGTGATCGAAAATATGTTGGAAAAACGAGACGATCAATTAACACCAGATGTAAAGAGCATATGGCTCATCTAAAATATGGAAGAACAGATAAGTCTAGTGTTGCAGAACGTGCTTTTGACAACAATCATAGAATAGATATTAGTAATTTAAGATTAGTTAGAAATGTGACCAATAATAGACAGTTGGATGCATTTGAGAGCATAGAAATTGTAAAATGTAAAAGTAGTATGAATAGCGACAAGGGACCTATACCGTATAGCCCGCTTTACGCGTTCCTTAGCAACCGATCATTGAAGCGTGACTAATAATTTCACCATAAATAGTATAAATAGGGTAGATTTTTAGTTTAAGATTAGTTTCAACCGTCTTCGGATGATACCAACTTGGTTGGCGAAACGCGCGTCGAGCGAAGTGAAAGTGTTTTGGTGTTTGTGAAAACTACTCCGAGGGTTAGTAAGGTTTTATTGGTGAGGGAGAATGGGCTCCTTTTGAATTGAAGGAGTCGTTAATCAAGATGTAGAGCAAGGTATTTATTTTCCACTGATAAACAATTGAAAACCGATTTTGACCCTGTGTAATGTAATTCAGAATGTATGGTTTTTAAGCATTCAAACCGGCTTTTGGCACCACTGTGCGTCGTCGGCAAAGGATCTTATCGATCTGGGTGTTATTGCTTTCGGGTATGTCAGCTGTATAGATCAAGAAGAGCAGCGGTCCAAGGACACTACCCTGGGGGATGCTTTTTTTCAGATAAAGCTTTGAATTAATGATTTGTAATCAGTTATTAAGTTTAATTAGAAAAAGCATTAATTTAAGAAATGTGAAACATTGGGCGCTGATGAAAACCCAAACGTAAAAGTGTGGATAGAAAAGCGTAGCTAGTTTTACATAAATTATAGTTCCTTGGGAACGTCACGCGTCGAGAAAATTTGGAGTGTTTTTCCTACGAATGCAATGCTTTCAACGCTTAGCGGCGACGCAAAATAAAATTGTCATTTCCTACTAACACGCACTTTAAACCCGAATGCCGCTCAGCGCCAGATAAAGAAAAATAAAAATATCAAAGTGAAATCGACGATAAAATCGTAATCCCGATCGCATATCTCGACACATCGTCGTGGCTTGGGGTTTTGAGGCACGGGCCGAATCGATAGCACAGTGTAAAAATATCGGCGATGACAGTGAAATAAACGTTCGAATAACACGAAGATACATTCAATCAGAGAAGGTAGGGCGGAAGACGGCGCCACAGGAAACGGCCCGGAACAGGAAGGACTGCACCGTGCACCCCCGCCGCGACTCCTGCGGGGGGTTTTCTGTATATGTAAAACTGCAGCACGACCGACACGCTGATTAACGCCGACCGTCTGAGCTGCCAGCAATGCAATCTCTAAACCCGCCGGTCTAAATATATCCAGTTTTTTGCGCCAACGTGGTCGATGAAAATGCAATTCGGATACTTATGTAGCAGCAGAAATACGTAGAGAATTTCTAGATTTAAAATTATTATGAGACGTAGACATAAAATCGAAATAGATAGTAAGTAGTACAGGAAAATTAGGAAAAAATGAGCAACCTTTTCCACTGTAAGAGTTTTTTATAGAAAAGTGTATGTTTTGAGGTAAAAAAACATACAACCACCAGGAACATACAGCGTTTTGAGATATAGATATACCTACATATATGATTTTTCGCGTTTTTTTTTTATCAAAAACTGCCAATATCTCAAAGGAGATACATTTTTGGAAAAAAAGTTGCAAATATAAGATAATGATTTGTTGAATATTATGTATTAATTATTATTTCGAAAAGTCGAAAAAAAGATCCAATTCTCATCCTGGAATATATTTATTACCTTTTAAGTTCTTTGTTATTCATATTTATTATGTGAAAAGACATCTTGGGTTTGTAGTTTGTAGCAATTCATGACAGAGAAATAATCAAATACATATATGAATAATCAAAGGAAGACACCAGTTGTATATCTGGACATGCATACGGAAACGAATATCTTTCCGAAAACGAAAACGAAGTTTTAAATACAAGTTCTTTCACCTTCATTGAGGATCTGAGGATCAGAGTGATGGACGATTTGTTTTATTGATCATATATTTTATTATTTTACGCATTTTAAAGTTTAACATCTTCTGGATAAATGGATGCCTAATGATCTTATATATAATATGTTTAAATAAAACAAATATAGATAGTAGAATAGGTTTGTGTTTTATATCAATTAAAGTTCCGTCAAAACTAATGTCACAACAAGTGTCACTGAAAATGATGAAGTATTAATATTTTAAATTCTAGTATAAATCTAGTTTTCTGGTTTCAACATTTAAAAGTACCAAACATATCATTTTATAGGTTTTCGAAGGTCTACATCACGAATTAACTATGTTTTTAATATTTTCCGGAAAAATCTATTCTATAATCTAAACTGCTGTTCAAAATTATCGCACCACGTTAATATTTGCTAAAATTTGAGGTCTCATAACTTTTTTACTTTTAGTCCAATTTTGATAATTTTTTTAGAATACTATAGATAAAACGACTAATTTCAACTTGCATAACTTGTACTTTTGTTAACTGAGGACGGTTTAGGTATTATACAGGGCTAACTAAAAGGTTGTTATATAACCCTAATTTTAAAACACTCTGTGGAATAATTTCGTAAGCAAATTCTTTAAAAATACCAATTTTTGTTAAGAACCATTCCTTTCTACATTTTGTTTTTTGATCCATGTCTTTAGATGCATTGGTTCAAAATTATCGCACCATACAGAAATCAATTGAAAAAACTTTCAGGGTGAGAAGAAATATTTTTTAATTAACAAGAAAACAAAGGAAAACAAAGAAATAAAATTATGTGAGCTGATCCCTAGTAGGTTGTGTTGCCACCTCTAGCTCGGATTACAGCCTGAATCCGCCGTGGCATACTTCTAATGAGGTTTTGAATGACGGGTTGAGGAATATTATCCCACTCATGAAGAGTAACCTGTTCCACAGGTTACTCTTAGTACCGATATAGAATAATAAACTTCTATATCTTTTTTTACTTTGAACATTAAAAAATAAAAAAAATTATATCAGTACTTAAAACGAAAAAATGACTAATTAAATAATTTATTAATTATAGTTTTTTAAATTTATTTATAATTAAAAAACAACTTTTTTATTTATTATTATTAACGATTTTTTATGGACTTCCATATCTAGGTTTCTTAGGCAAAACTTATCCTCTTGAGATTTCATAAAATCATCTTCCATAAATAAAAATATATCAGGTTCATTTTCATAACGTCATTTTGGTCTTAGAACGAGCAATGTCTACGATTTCTAAAATGCAACCTTTATAACACTCGGGAACAACCACCTAAAAATAAATTATTCTTATGTAAATCGACCTGGTGGATCCAATTTTGGAGTTCGTCAGGCAATCCGGAATCAATTTTATGGAATTTTTTAATTTCTACTTATCACCTTCTACTATATCTCTTTTAGTTTGTCCCATTAATTTTTAAAATAGCCAATTTAGACCTTTCTTATCATGACTGACATGACAAGGAATTCAAAAAAAGTTACGCGTCACCAGTAATATTGTTTTAAAAAGTTCTTGACAAGTAATTTGTTAAAAATGCAGCAACAAAGCACTCGATTGAGAAAAATTTTTTGTTTTTAAAGATAGATGTATATAGTAAACGATAAAGTTGTGTCCAAAGAACCAAAGAAATTTATTTATTTTGGTGATTTTTTTGAAAATTTATTACTAAGAGGAGTTTTACAATGCTGTTTTACAGGAAACAACTGGTATATCAACTGAACTGATGTGTCTTTCAGCAAAGTCAAAAGAAATTATTGAAACCGTATTTATTATTTATTAACATCATGGCATTGGTTCAACGAATTCAAAATTGTAATTGCAACACCCTTAATGATTTATTTCTAAAAAAATTGAATCTAATTTTAAATTTAATACATAAGATTTGTCGTTTACTGACATCTATCGGGGACCGCCTAGCCGCGAGACTTGACCGGTAAAATTTCGATCTTCCGACGCCGCCTGGCTCTTGGATGGGTGACCAGGCAGGCTTGGGGGCGGGCTGTGGCAGTCCACCTGAGACCTGGGAATACTTATAATAGGCCTGGGAATACTAAGAAATACTTTTATTTGTAACTTTTGTTTAAAAAATGCATATTCTTTGATATATTGACATTTTATTTTGTCAAAAAACACGAGAAATCATATGTCATGCTATATATTGCCGGTTGTTGCGGTGTGACAGTGGCGGCTCGTGGTCTTATGATTCGAGGAGGCTAATATTATAGGGATATCGTTAACATGCGCCGCAGTATAAATTTTTAATTTTATTTTTTTAAAAATAAATTTAAGGTCAGTGGTCTAAAATGATACTTAGGTAATAAAGACAAAGTTATGTTTTATAGCTTTTGATGTTCCAGAAAAAATATTGCCTCTTACAAGGCCGATTACAAAATTACAAAAATTTGTATGGTACTTGCTAAATATCGTAAATATGTTCTTTGAATTTTGCATGCGATTCAATACACCGTGGCAAACTTTTTAAATCAGTATATCCCGTCTTCGACCTCACCGTGTATTCAGTTTGTGTTGAAAAAAGTAAACACGGCCAGCAAATAATTTTTTCTCGCTTGTGAGATCCTGTCAGCCATTCGCACGTATCCTACCATGCATTATTAAACCCTCGATTTTGTCATTTTTCGACAGATTTTAATCTTACTAATTATTCAAGATGGACGTGATTTCGATAACGTTTGCGCGATGTAAAATTTTGTGTCATGATTCAGCTTACTAAATGGGTTACTATACTTACCACTCTTACCAGCGCTAGTATCAACTATTTCATCGCACTGCTTAATTTCTTCCAGTTTATCCATATTTAAATATAACATCACACCAATCACAACACAACAAGAAAAAAAATAGTCTAGTGCTGCACTTGACCTACTTACGTCCCGCCCGTCGTCTTTAAGTGCCACGACTGTCCCGAGGATCGAAGGTGCACGATTCCTCCGCGATACTCCCCGATTAGCAAAGCAGGCTAACCTGAAACTACGTCATAAATCGCGGAGTTGGACTCGCCATCA
Source organism: Tetropium fuscum (assembly GCA_964058915.1). Taxonomy (NCBI): domain Eukaryota; kingdom Metazoa; phylum Arthropoda; class Insecta; order Coleoptera; family Cerambycidae; genus Tetropium; species Tetropium fuscum. The sequence goes on along the minus strand of CAXKVY010003513.1, from coordinate 4,514 downwards.
CACAGAGCGCTGACGTATCCGTTTAGATTTCATGGTAATTCCAACGTAATATCGAATAAGGGATGGTCGGTCGAGCTATGATTTTAGACTTTTACAGAATAGACTCCGTTAGCGCTGCGTTAACGCCACAAGTATTTATTCAATTAAATTACTGAAATTAGGCGCTGATATTTTTACAGGTATACACTATACAATCATAAATGAACCTAGACTAATATTAATAAAATACTGCCACTGGTGTTACATATATTTTCTGACCTCAAACCTTATAGTTTTCTATAAAAAAATATGAGGAAAAAAGATCGCTTATTCCATCTTTTATATTTAAATTTCCTGGACTATAGGCAGCTTATGCAAACCAAGTGATATGTTTTGCATAATTTTAGCATAATTAGTTGTTATATGCCTCTGTCTGATGAGGCATAGAACAACTAAATTAAAACTTAATTGTCCTTAAAATTTAGTTCCAGTCGTAATATAAATCTAAGCAATATTGAAGAATTCACTCTTACATAATTGCAACAATGTAACAACAATGTTGTTATATTATATTATATACTTACTACTATATTATGTGACATTCCTAGTTTTTAGTTAAATATTGTATCTATTCCGAATTAGTTTTTTATTCAATTATATAGTCAATAGTTTGTTGGTATTGATTCCATTTTGCAACGTAATACAATAATTAATACATTAAAGGATTTCATTCGTTTTTTAACCTGCCTACTTGCTAAAATGCTTGGAACCGCAAATTTATGGACAAAATTCCGAACGCAGGAAGCGAGTGTAAACATCCTAGTAAGCAGCATATTTACAATCCACAAGACGTTAGTGTGTAAGCGGCCTGGGAGTTTCTTATGAGAGGGATAAGTCTGTCTTTAGTCCTGGCCGGCGGGTGATCCTAATATACTCGTACGTATTCCTCGGTGTATGCATGCAGATATATGAGCCACGCCCAGGTTAACCCACCCCTTCCCACAACTCTTAATGACGTAAGCAAAGGAAAACAAAGAAAGCTTACATTAGAGCCACACAGTACATCACGTCTGAGGAGCCGCATATTTTTAATGATACGACGACTCCTTCATTTATCTTTGCAAGTACACCTCGCGCTCTGTGACGCTGGCAGAAGTTCGGGCCACTAATCCGATGCTGCCCATATTTTCCATTGGAAAAATGACTCGACTATTTTATTCCAAATTCTATACTATTATGTAACAAAACGAAACTGGCCATTATTAGTTAATTCTAGCAGTCCAAGACTTTTTAAAATCATTGCAAATATGCGGATAAAGGAAAACGGGAAACTAGGGATCACCGGAGGTCCATCTTCTAGGAACTAATTCAAGCGGGTAATATATCACAAATATCAGTAAAGGGCGCGGATTTGTCTTAGGCAGAACTAACTGTAAGGCCGACCGGATTTTCGATTCCTTTTCTTGTCAACAAAGACCAAAGAGCCCAAAAGCCTGTCAGATAAAAAGTGGCACAAGAACAAAATGTTAAACACGACGCGTATGTATATTGTCAAGGGATCAATTCCGAGAAGGACCATATATAACGGACCTAAGTACATCGTAAAAAATGGAAAGACAACTAATATTCAACTTGACAAGATATCGGCAGTTAAGTAATAGTCCCTAATAAAAGAGAATTATTGGATCTCCATGGGCACGAAACAAGCAAAGGGTCGACAAAACAACCTTTTCAAATAGGATATGTTGCATTGTCTACCGACGCGACGCGCCTCCATGATGCCGGTTCCGCGACGGCAATCAGCCAAAATTGTGGAGTTATGTCACCCAAATTACGTAGAAATCATTGAATTTAGAGTATAAATTGATACAGACCGAATGTTCCTAGTCAAAGAATTATTAAATTGTAAAGTAAGGTGAGCAAGGCTCAAGGAACCAAAGCATCGCCTAAATATAGAGTTTTTCTGTAGGCTTTTTCTATTCCATTTCTCTATGTAACTTAGGCAAGCCTCCCAGGTTTATGAAAATATTAACGAAATTATACATTATCCAATTTTCTTTCTGCCACGAGTTTCCGTTTTCTTCTTTTTTGCAATGGGTTCGTCATCTGTAATTGCACGAAACACAGCATTCACACAGACTCTTGTCAACGAAGCGCATATATCAACTGCCTCAGTTTTAGTGATTCCAGAATACCGTTCCAATATTCCTTCGTATACATTTTCATCATTTTCAGTTCTCCTCTTGTCAAATTCGGTCGCTTACGATTGGAATTATTGGTTTTAGAACCACTGCTACTCGCATTCGTCGCTTCCCTCGCATAAAAACACTAAACACACTCGCGTATAACACAATATTATAAATAATTTATATCGCGAATCCACCGTGCATGAGACACAATGAAATGCCACTGTCGCGCCAAAACATGCATGAGACAGCGCTTGCGTCAATATATCCAAGGAAATCCCGCGTCTTTGCCTCTGACCAATGAAATTTCATTTAATTTAGAACCGCCTAAAACTCACCAATGAGAGCGGTAGACCCGATTACTAATGAGTTCGGCCCACCATTTCTATAGAGTGTACACAAATTTGCACACTAAGAAATTCTGTGATCCATTGCAAATAGGCAGACCGTTCAATTGTGATGTGATATTATGTATGAATCACTCCATATAAAACTAAACCGCCTATAAAACTAAATCCTCCTATTTTTTCCAGGTAAGCCATTTATCTCGTATCTATTCCCTGGAGTATTAGTGGGCCCTTAATGAGAGAACCTAGGTAAAAATCAATACGTTAAATAGTTTTCGCGCTCCTTTGATCGAACCTGGTAAGAAACATCTGGTCAATGCCTGGCCCACATCACCAAAGGGTAACAAATTTTATATATTCTGTGCTAAAATAACACTTAACACCATGAAGATATCAATTTTTGCACATAGTATAGGACCCTTAACTTGGTGGGACAGTATATATTACTTACTCCACTTAAAAACAACAATTGCCACTTGCTGCAAAGCATCGAATTCTGCTAGTTAACTAGATGGCAACTAATTTAGTTTATCCCCCTTAGGGTGGGTAGGTGTCCTTCCTTCATAATTAAAGCGAGGGAAAAAATATTTGCATATTAAGGGTGTTACTCGGTGCTCGCGCTGATAATTGGATATAAGATACTACTTTAATTTTAAACAGATCATGACTCATTTTTCTTAGTAATAATGCGCTCTCCCTCGCACTGTGTTGGATTAGCTAAGGTACGTAGATAAATAATTGGAAATGTACAGGAATTACTTTTGCGTGATTCGTCAAACTGAAATTCTATATCTTGTGTTATTTTTTTATTTTTATCAACAGTAAAATAGTGATTTTATAAGAACTGGCTTGAAAAATCTTGTCAAATGTCAGATTTTCGAGCAAAATTACTGATGGGCAAAATTGGACTTAAAAGAGATTTATCCATAAACGAAAAACGCGAGTGTTCTCGCGTTTTTTGCGAGATAAATTAACGATAGAATATGTGAGAGAACAAACAAGACAGCTGGCAATTTCGGATATGACGAAACTTAATAAATTGTCTCCATCCTTATGAATTATAATTGTATGTTTTTTGTAATTTCTTCACTCGAAATTTTCACACAACGACTCATACAATATGAAGCATTTCCCCGCTATAGTTTCCCCAATACTTAAAAATTGTAGCTGACAAGATGTATTTTAATGTGACGTGCGACTACGAGATGTACTTTGCTTTTACGGAACAGTTTCATATCTATCGTTAATAAAAATGATGCCCCTTTTTTATCGCTATCAAAGTGACAAAAATGTGACTGTCAAATATTTTCAGACTTTTTTTATATGGTTTAATTTATCTAGGTTAAAATATGTACATACAGTTTTTAAAATTGCTCTTAACGAAACAGGGAGGAAACCTGAACCTAAAATCCGGTGATGGATTTCAAATGATATTAAAATATAAAGAGGCGTGTTGATGTAGTATATAGTAATCGATAAAGGTAATAGATATAGAATAGTATGTTGAGAAAAAGTACAATTATGTACAAATGTTAGGTATAGGATTGGTTGCATTCATTTTAAGCGCTTGTTACAGTGCCTTAGGGAACATATAATAGCAGGAGTTGGTCGATTTTTAATGCGGAAGGTCACGGTAGAGTCAGACATGAATTATGCAAGTCACACTTCAGTAGATACGCATACGGTTGATAAAACGAATGGAATTTTTAATAGGTCATAGTGCATTATGTATTTAGTAATAATAACACATTTTTTTTGTGATACCGAATAATAATAGGGAACATGAGTGAAATTTTAAATATAAAAATAATACTTAAGAACAAAAACATAGCGTAGCGTTGTAAAAAAACGTGTTCATCAAAAGAAAACAAGATTTCTAATTCCGCGCGATTAGTATGAAGGGTCTAAATAGCGATAAAATTGAAGCGGCCCGAGACTAGCAGTGACGTCACAAACTATAATGAAGTATGAAATCAAGCGGTCGAGTGCTGGGATCTCCCAT
>CAXKVY010003512.1:0-59802 GCA_964058915.1 Tetropium fuscum | reverse complement strand
CTTAGCTTAATTCTTTCACGTACGTAGGTATAGTAAGGATACACCGATGTTTCAATCTACTGTTTTAATCGCGTCTATTTATGACACTTTTTGTTAGGCGGGCGGTTTTTTGGCCGACAGGAATTAAACTCAAATAAATGAACGCGTACGCCAACTGTTGGTGGAGCTGGGGATTACGGTAGCGCTAGCTAGCTCACTACAAGAAAACTATCGTTTTCTTCCTGATGTTTCGTTCTGTCATAGTGCTTACTGTTTACTGTTTTTTAATGCGCCCTTTAATTCTTATTAGGTGTACTTAGATAAATTTCAGTTAAAATGAAATAGCGAATACCTACCCACATGCAAATTATAGGTAAATATTACCATAAAATGGTGAATGCGCATCTAAAAAATGCGCATTTTTATTGGCCCTTACTTATTGCCTACCCTATTCATAATGCCACTGCACGCCACTGCTGCTCAGTTAACCGCAATGTGTTTTATGACTCTGACTTTGCCGCTGCAGATACCTTGCTAGTTGATCATATGAGAAGAGAAACAATGACTCCAGAACCAGAAGCAACCATGGAGGTATCGTCTGCAGACGAATCTCAACTTGAAACAGGGGAAAACAACATATCTGTGGAAGAAATTCTTCCATTACCACAGAATCGTGTAGGCGGGAAGAAGAGGAAGCAGTGCCAGGCAGCAGCCATTCTTACCAGCACTCCATACAGACAAGATCTGCAGGAAAAATTGGAAGCCAAACAAACTCCGCGGGGAAAACCAACCAAAAGGTTGGTTAAAATAATCTGTTAGAATACATTGCCGCACAAATTTACCTACAACTGTACATAAAAAACCTAAAACTAATAGTGTAAAGGCTTCTAAAGGCAACATCATCCTCTTGCCAACAAATGCAGCCAGTTTCACAAGATGTTCAAGTTGTCGTTGACCTAAAGGATTGGTGTTGCCTTATATGTGAGGATGTGGCTGTGGAAGACATGGTACAATGCATTACGTGCAAACTTTGGGCACATGAAAGCTGTACCAAAGCAGGAAAAGCTCTGAAGCATTACGTGTCCCAATTGTAAATAAATCACTTGTTTTTTTATAGTGGTACGATTTGCAATACCGGTGGTACGATTTATCAAACTAGTTTGGCAAATCGTACCATTTGCACATGTCAAACAAAAAATTATATTTCTGTTTTGGAGAATAAGAATCATGTTTTATTTATGTATTTGTGCTGCTGAAATGTTATAGAATATTAATAAAGTTTATTTTCCATATTATCAAGAAGAGACTTATTAATATCACAAAAAAACTGAAAAGTGGTACGACTATCACATACTCTATCCTATCACATACCTATATTTTCAATACTCGACTCGTTTTTGCAAGAAACCACCGCCGCAATATCTTTATTATTGAAATGTAAAGATAATTTAAAAACTTGGCAAGCATTTTTGAGGGTGATATTTAATACTTTACATTTCACAAGGAATCTAATGACGTCTTCGTACATCGTAGCTGTTGAAAAATTGAAACGTACCTGCCAGCATACAATGATTTTCTTCGCAACACATTTTTTAAACACGCAGTGGCATCAACGAAAAATCTTTTGCTAATTTCAGTAGCATAAATAAACAAAAATGTATCTCTAACACGTTATTTTTGCGCCTATGAAGTAATCAGGTCAAGAGATAAAGTTTTTAAAACCTACCTCAGTCGTGAATGACTGCATCCTATACCATTCCAATCAATAACACAACAAAAAGTTCCCTGTTCACAGCTCAAAATATTTCACCCAGTTCCTTATCAGCTTGTGATTTTCAAAACAAACACTATCAAACCTCGTGAATTTCGGTTTTGAAATTGACGTCACTCGTGTAATGTACCAAGTCATTAAGACATTGTTATTTACCACTTTGAAGGTTATTTTAAATATCTGCCATTGTTTTAAACGGGCTAAAAGTCAATTTTTATGAAGACATTCATTTCGTGTGAGACACGCCATATTGTTTCCACTTTCCACTGCCGAGAAAATCAATATACTTTGGTGTTAGGGGTAATAATCTGTAATAATGCTTGACTATGAAAATAAGCATATGAGTTTAGCAATTTATTGTTTCGATTTTTAATATATTTTTCGGGCGTACGTAACGTACGGTCCGAATTGTACATTTTTTGTTTTATTTATGTTCTCTCAATAAAGCGTCCTCCTGCGGCATTTACGTGAACAGATATGGATTTATAGACAGCTGTCTTTAAACGCTAGAGGCTAGACTAGTCTGACTACTGTTTATGAGATGGCGCCAGAGGTATTGTTGCGTGTGATTTAGTATAGGGGGAGCAAAAAAATACTCATCACCTACTCAGTGATTTGATTGATTTCATTTTTCAGGTTTTATGTTTTACGAGTTATCGGGAAGAAGATAAACATATGTTTTTCAAATATTTTATTGATTCAAGCTGACACGACAGTATATACAATACTTACATATTTACAGAAACGTACAAAAATAACAAAACTTATTAACAGCAACAAAATATACAAACAGAAACTTAACATGTGAATTGGAAAGACGCAGTTGAAGAAAAAGCAGAAACTTGGATAGAAAACACTATTGTTTCTCGAAATTGTCTTGTACTCATCAAGTATACTGCTTTGTTTATATTTTACAAAAAAAAACTTAACAAAAACTCAACAAAGCCATATGTGGTAGTTATTTTCATTCGGAAGTCACCGATAATACCAAAAAACATATCGTCTGTGGTGTTATGGGTAAAATTGTTCCGAATAAATATAGCTAAATACAAAAAATGCAAATCAAGCGGTTACAAAAAAGAAAAACACACGTAAGGCACACAAATACCAATAAATCAGTGAAACTAAGTTCATTCATAATCTATGCGTGATTATGAATGAACTTGAAAATTCTAAAACTAATTCTAAAAATTATTATAATATTTTACTTCGTACTTATTAATTCCTAATCTAAGGCACACGAAAAATCTCTTAATCTACTAAACACACGAAAATCATTAAACATTAATTATTATTGGGTGAATTATTCATTATCATAGATATGTAATTAAATTAAATTACAGTATGAATGTATTTTTTTTTGTTTTTTTTTATAATTCTTATCGCACACAAAAAAATAAAGTAGGAAAAGAGTAGTAAAAATCGAGGAAAATAATAAACTAAAGACAAAATAAAAATGTAAATATCATTAACTGAGATAACTTTGTTATATTTGACTTTTAATAAAATGCGGAAAATCTATTGAAAACTTATTGAAATATTGAAACTTAAAAACTCTATTGAAAAAATTGAAACATAAAAATTGAAAATCTATTAAAATATTGGAGTCTTGTTGTTACGCGATATCGACAGGGACTGATCTAAAAGTTTTGTTAAATGGTGTTGTTATAAAATATGCTGTTTTATGTTTTCCTTTGATAACTAAATTGTCGTTTGATAACTAAGAGGTCATTATAGTTTTTTTTTTATTTTTATTATCAAGTAAAAATAAAATCATACGGCAATTGGGTTCGTGTATTGTATTATGTTGGTTCTAAGTTTAATTACTGATTTATTTTACTAAGGACTGTCGTTGTAATGTTGTAATTGCTATTTTCAAGATTCTAAATAAAGTAAATGGAATCGAATGGATATATAAAGCTAATGATAATATTTTAAAAATATTTGAGTTTTTTTGCAAAATAAAAGTGTTACAGAGAATATTCATAGCACTATTTTTAAAGTAGATATGTAAAAAAGTAAGCCTTGGTATTAAACAATTAACACCGTCGAAAATACGGAAACGGGGAATATACCTATATAAAAAATATAAAAAATTAAAACGCCTTCAAATAAAAGAAAGTAATAAAGCAAAATGAAAATTGAAACATCATATGGAAATAAAAACGATAACGAAGGCTCCATTTTTTTTGTTTTTTTTTTTTAAAGTAGGGTTCTTTTCGCAAAACACAACATAAAATAATAAAAAATAAATGAAAAAAAAATACTAAAAATAGTCTCAAGAAATGAAATTAAATTGAAATTTTTTAATGTTGATTATTTCAAAAAGTGAAAATATGCACTAAGTGTAAAACAAAAATATACCATTGAAAATAAAACCAAGGAATTAGTAAATAATATAAAAAAATTTATACGCCTTCTAATATAAAATACCGAAAATAAATTACATTTATCATGGAAATGAAAACAATGACGAAGGATTTGTTTTTTTTGGTTTTTGAAGTGGTTCTTTTGGGCAACATATTATAACAGAAGAAGGAGAAACATAACAAATAAAAAATATTTTTTTAGTTAAATTCTAGTTCTTTTCGCAAAACACAACATAAAAAAATAAATGAAAAAAAATATTAAAAGTAGTCTCAAAAAATGAAATTAAATTGAAATTTTTTAATGTTGATTATTTCAAAAAGTGAAAATATGCACTAAGTATTAGAGAAAATAACATACCATTGAAAATAAAACCAAGGAATTAGTAAATAATATAAAAAAATTAATACGCCTTCTAATATAAAATACCGAAAATAAATTACATTTATCATGGAAATGAAAACAATGACGAAGGTTTTGTTTTTTTTTTGGTTTTTGAAGTTGTTCTTTTGGGCAACATATTATAACAGAAGAAGGAGAAACATAACAATTAAAAAATATTTGTTTAGTTAAATTCTAGTTCTTTTCGCAAAAACAACATAAAAAAATAAATGAACAAAAAATACTAAAAGTAGTCTCAAAAAATGAAATTAAATTGAAATTTTTTAATGTTGATTATTTCAGAAAGTGAAAATATGCACTAAGTGTTAGAGAAAATAACATACCATTGAAAATAAAACAAGGAATTAGTAAATAATATAAAAAAATTAATACGCCTTCTAATATAAAATACCGAAAATAAATTACATTTATCATGGAAATGAAAAAAATGACGGTTTTGTTTTTTTTTGTTTTTGAAGTGGTTCTTTTGGGCAACATATTATAACAGAAGAAGGAGAAACATAACAAATAAAAAATATTTTTTTAGTTAAATTCTAGTTCTTTTCGCAAAACACAACATAAAAAAATAAATGAAAAAAAAATACTAAAAGTAGTCTCAAAAAATGAAATTAAATTGAAATTTTTTAATGTTGATTATTTCAAAAAGTGAAAATATGCACTAAGTGTTAGAGAAAATAACATACCATTGAAAATAAAACAAGGAATTAGTAAATAATATAAAAAAATTAATACGCCTTCTAATATAAAATACTCAAAATAAATTACATTTATCATGGAAATGAAAACAATGACGAAGGTTTTGTTTTTTTTTTGATTTTTGAAGTGGTTCTTTTGGGCAACATATTATAACAGAAGGAGAAACATAACAAATAAAAAATATTTTTTTAGTTAAATTTTAGTTCTATTATAAAATAAAAATATAAAACAACTGGTAATATTAAAGTAAAATAAGAATTAATTCAAGAAAATGTTACTTTGATTTTAATAAAACTGTATATTTTTGTATGTTTGGAAACCTTTTATGAAAGTGATTTCTTTAATGATTTAAGTAGAAAATAAATGATAATAAAGGAACACAAAAATCAAACGCAAAATAAAACGCCTTATACTAAGTATATAGAAACAAAACAAAAATCAAATTGTTCTTTGTTCTTTGTTCTTTGAGCGAACTTCCATAGAAAACTCAATTAGAAGAAAACGGAATAAAAATATAACTGCAAAATTCTCGATCTACTAAAAAAAAATAATAAAACATAATCGACAATATAGTTGAATAAGTAATTTAAAAATAAAGTATATTGAGATTTTCTATTTGTTTTAGGGTCTTTTGATTGCAAATAATTAGTATCTACTAAAAATTAAGAGTGAAAATAAAATAAAGCAAAAGTAAAAAAAAATACTGAAAATAAAAAGCATGCAGAAATAATGAAAAAATAAAATCAAAGTGACAAAAATGATGGGAGGAGGAAATGGAAAAGCAACTAGATAGAAATTTCGTTTTCTGTACAAAAAGCATGTTCATTTTAACCCTAAAAGTTGTGAAATCTAAACGGCTTGTAAATATGGAGACAGCGTGTCTTCGAAAGCAGTAACGTAATATCAGAGCAGAATTACGACAACAGAATTAATACGGTACGCCACTGATAGAACTAGAAGTAATCATATTTCCACAACGCGGCTTGTAGTTCTGTATGGTTGAGTAAAAATAATATATTCGTATGTATATAGTGGTCATTGGGTTTGATATTACCATTACCGACAATACATTGTAAAATATTATTACTACACCTATTAAAATAATATATGGTCAGTAGCATGGCTTTTTGCTCTATATTTAAAACACTAATGCCCATGAATTGTGCCCAGCTCTGATCATTTATCATTAACGGCCAAAGTAACATACCAGTGGCGAAACTATTATTATATACATGTTTACCGTGATGCATGTGAAATGCAATATATTCAAAACTTAACAAACAACAACAAAAATACTAAATAACTTGGATGACTGATTTGTAAAAAAAATCTAAAAATCTAACGAAAGATTTTATGTTTATGTCTTCAAATTAAAACGCCTTCAAATAAAAATAAAAGTAACAAAGTAATATGAAAATTGAAACATCATATGGAAATAAAAACGATAACGAAGGCTCCATTTTTTTTGTTTTTTTTTAATAAGTAGGGTTCTTTTCGCAAAACACAACATAAAATAATAAAAAATAAATGAAAAAAAAATACTAAAAATAGTCTCAAGAAATGAAATTAAATTGAAATTTTTTAATGTTAATTATTTGAAAAAGTTAAAATATGCACTAAGTAATAAAAAAAATAACAGACCATTGAAATAAAAACAAGGAATTAATAAATAATATAAAAAAATTAAAACGCCTTCAAATACCGAAAATACCGAAACTAAATTACATTAATCATGGAAATGAAAACAATGACAAAGGTTCTGTTTATTTTTTTGGTTTTTGAAGGGTTTCTTTTGGGCAAAATATTATAACAGAAGAAGGAGAAAAATAACAAATAAAAAATATTAGGTAAATTCGTTTTTTTTTAGATAAATTCTGGTTCTATTATAAAATAAAAATATAAAATAACTGGTAATATTAAAGTGAAATAAAAATTAATTCAAGAAAATACTAAATATATTTAATGACCACTGATTTGAAACAAAAATCTAAAAGTCTATCAAAGGATTTTATGTTTATGTAACGACTAAAAAAATTTGATTTTTCTCGAGATTTAATAATGGAAAACAATCAAAAGACAAACAAAAACTTAACAGGTAGGTTTAACACAGTATGGTTAAAATTTTACTGTAAAAGAGATGTGCAGAAACTTAATAATGGACAAAATTAGGCTGCCACGTAAACATTCCAATAATCACATTAAATTTTAACGGATACTGATAAAAGTTAACAAAAAACAAAAACTTTCAACGAATTAACGACTAAAGTGGTTAGTAATTCAAGGGTAACAAAAAGGTAAGAGCATGCCAGGGTAACAAAAACTTAACAAATGGAACTTAACAGAACTACTGATAGTCTACACTAAATCAATAGATAAAATCTGGGTTATAATCGACAAAAACAGTTTTTTTAACGGATAAATCAACCGACAACAGTAATTTTTAACGGGCAAATAAAACTTAGGTGTAACAATATTTCGTGTAACAATCTTAGTAGTAGATTAACGAGCAAAATTAACGGGTAAACTTAACAAGTGGACACATAACATTATGTTTAACGGTGTCACCTCAACTGATATCTGTAACGGTCAAACTTAACGGATAATCAAAAACTTAACGGGTCTTCAGTTAACGGGCTAATTAACTCATAATATAGGGTTTCGTTTTTAATCTGCGTGTGTGTGGACAATTAATATTCAATAGGGAGAAACTGCAACTTACTTAAATTATTGTTGTGTGGTTGTGATTACATAGAGCATCTTCTTCTGTTAGCGGGGAAATATAATAAGAACATCGTAACGGACAAACTTAACATCTCACCTTGTTTGTGGTAACAGTGGTGCCTTCAGCGGGAATTTAATAACGGGAAAATAAAACTTAACAATAATTATAACAGACAACTTGTCGTCTTTACCGCTCTTGTAGCCAAGCCAAAGTCTGGTGTTTTTTTTCAGCAATGGTAATTTGAAGCAGCCAAAGGATGGCGTTTACGGTGGTTTTTCTTTTTAGTAGCGGCCAAACAAAACTTAATGATCATCATAACGGACAAACTTAACAATCGTTCTTTGTTGGCGAAACGGTCGTGTCTTCAACTGCTATTTTAAACAATCCAATCCAACGGATGTTTTAATTCAATAACGTAGTAATAGAATATATCGAAAGAAGTAACAATAATAACGGGTTTTGTGGTTGTTTTTCTTGCGTGGCTTATAACGGTTGTTGAGACGCAGGTCTGCGAGGCATAAATCTGGAATAGAAAATTGATATTAGATCATTATATGGTCAATATTTTATCGTAAGAAAATATTGTAGGTTACGCTTATGGGTATAGAAATGTAAAAAATAAGGGTGAAATATAAAATTTTAGAGCGTATTTATGTTCGAACGATTTTAAATATAAAATCGACGCCTTTCAGTTGAGTCACTAGAATATGAAAATAAATCTTTTTGTGCGATTTTTATTACAACTGAAGTAGATAATTCCACTAGCTCTTATAATAAAATGCAGTGAACGTCTTTGCTTTAAAATTGGTTTCGCAGGAGGTATTTATGTAGAAGAGTTATGCATTCTCTTAATATACATAAAGTGAAGAGAAGAGGCAGCTTCGCTTTTGTTTTAATAATATGTTCATGTATCTCGCTATGTATTACGTATAGATAGCTATATATATATATATATATATATATATATATATATATATATATATATATATATATATATATATATATATATATATATATATATATATATATATATCAATTGAGATAAATGAATATTTGAATATTTAGAGCCCAAATCAAAGGTTAAAAACTATAAAAAACATCAGAAAATGAAATAATGTAAATATATGCTAATAAAAAGTCCCAACTCTAGTAACATTGCCAACGCATGCATCTCTATATGCTTCAACAGCACACCACAAATGTCAACCGGCAATCATGAATCGCATTGGTCAGTGTCTAGTTATATTTATATCAGAGTTATTTATCAGCGCAAAACTCCAAGTCTCATGTAATCGCGATAGACACAGTGCAATAAAATTTATGTAATACAACATCTACATAAACTATGTCTAGTTTAAAAAGAAAATTGTGTTAGCATCGCTAAAAAAAAAGCAGCTTCAAAAGTTTAATCCCGAACCAGATACAAACATGACAGTGCTATGTTATGATGAAAATAAGATTGACATTGCGAGAAAGATGTATAAATAATGAGTGTAGATCAGATGTAAAATGTAAAACTTTTAGACCATAAATAATGACTGTAAAAGGTAAACCAAAGAAATTATAAATACTAGCTGTTCTATGATTGGCTACATTAAGGAAAAAAATATAACGAGAAGCTCGTAGTTAAGGGGAAGTTCAGTTTTTTATAATAAGTAGTAACGTCCGGAGGAACGGATAACAAGGAAGAAGTAAAAAACATAGCGTCCCAAGCGGCAGCTCCATCCGAATGGGTGAATAAAAATTGTATAATTTATAAGTTTAAGCTGAATAATTTGTGTGACAAGTACTAAACAAAGAATAAGTGTTTCCGAGAAGATATAATAAAAGTTCAGTGTAATTCGGGTATAAAGTTCTACGTTTTTTAAGTGCGGCGTTCCCAGGCAGTCTATAGTTGCAGAATAGGAGAATATATGCAACATACATTAGTCAATATTCTCCACGTGAATGCAAAGTAAGGTAATTAGCAAGATAAAATACATTACAAGTATACGGCTTGGAAAATCTCCAGGTTCCGTGTCGAGGAACCTGTATGCAGTGTAATGTAATGAGGATAATAGATGGCGGCAGGTGAGTGGAGAAAGGTAACAAGTGTATAAAGTTCAAAAGGATCCCGAGAGACGGCAGTAGGTAGCAGCCGATTCCAGACAAAACAAATAATTAAGTATCAAGTGAATATAAATAAAATTGTGAGTGCTTCGCATGAACAGGATTACAAAACTTTTAAAGGTAATAACATTCCAAACATTTTAGTTATAAGTATATCACAACACTCGCAGTAGTTCCCACAAACACCAAAACACTTCCACTTCGCTCGACGCGCGTTTCGCCAATCAAGTTGGCATCATCCGGAGACGATTAAAACTGACTCCAGCCCTATCCAAACCAGACTGGTTCCAGCCCCATACAGTAATAAGTATATCATTGTTATAGAGGCCTTTATTGCCCATGTAGTAAGTTTAAGTTGCGTAGGTTTGGCGTAGGCTAGTAATAAGTTTATAACTTTCAAATTTTCATAAACTTCTCTTTTTGTTTCTACGTTTTGCTTGTCATTTGGACACAATAATTTCTGATTTAAAGCCGATATAATTAAACCTAAACATATGTAGCTTCTGTGTTATTATTTTACTTTTCAAGGTATACCTTTCACAGTGAATGATTGAATAGAATATATAATTTCTATCTTCCGCATATATATACATCTATCGCTGCTTCAATTCTTGTGCAATCATACAGTTTGACGCGTCTAAGATCCTAAATAAAAATAAAAATTATCAATCTAATAGAACCACCCCTACTGGATGAGACAGTCATGCTCTATAGTGAACCCTCCTCATAAAAATAATTGTTCTGAGAACTGGCGCCCTAAGGAGGGAAGCATTAGCAGGAAGAGAGCGTAAGTATTCTGTTCTGTTATCAGGTTTGTCTCTGCTATACGATCACTATTATCGTCTCAATTATCAATGCCAATTTATATATATATATATATATATATATATATATATAATATATATATATATATATATATATATATATATATATATATATATATATATATATATATATATATATATATATATATATATATATATATATATATATATATATATATATATATATAATATATATATATATATATATATATATATATATATATATATATATATATATATATATATATATATATATATATATATATATATATATTATGTTTCCGCGTACCTTTGAATTGCTCTCGCTATAGTTGTGTGAGACACTCCCAACCTTCCAGCTATGCGGTTGTTGGGACCCACCCTTCACCATGTAATATAGCTGCCTCAACACATTCATCACGAGTTAAATTTCTGGTTTGGCGTTCCATTATTCACTAATTATTGCTGGACTGTCAACAAAAAACTAATGACACAGTTGTCAGTTTATGACGTGTAATCTTCGATTTCCATAGCTTGCTAGCTGTTTGAGTTGTCCGATAAATGCATTTCATGTGAATAAAAGCATATGGTGTTTCAAAACGGTGTATTTCATGAAGTAACAGAGAAAAACAAATTAATAAAAAAAGAAAATGTAGAAAAAACATGAGACTTTAAATTGGCTATAATTGCAATAACTTGCAATACCTTGTATAGCCCACAGGACGTTTTGAAATTTCGGAAAAAACATAACATTTTTATAGCACCTGGTATAATATCAAAATCATTCGTTTTACCAAAACAACTAAGACAGTGATATTCCTAAGAGAAAAACCTACAATTTGAAAAAAAAAATCGACCAAAACGAACAAAAATTGTCGAAAATACATAACGTCAAATTTGAGTTAACTTTTTGGTTGTGCGTTAAATAAGTTGCGCAGTGTAGTTGAAAAATTAATTAGGAAGCGTTAATTTAAGGACACACTTCGTAATTCTACGACCTTTCAAAAGGATATAGAGACTCCAAAATATGTATCCATCCCGTACGAACCCCGGTTTACTCGTGGTTTGAGTAAGGTCTTCAAAAACGTGGGTATAACAGCGATTCATTCGTCGAGTAATAAATTACAACAACTTTTAGACAATCCAAAGGATAAAATTGTTCCAAATGAAAGGTCTGGGATTTACGAAATTAGTTGTAATGATTGTGATCGAAAATATGTTGGACAGACGAGACGATCAATAACACCAGATTTAAAGAGCATATGGCTCATCTAAAATATGGAAGAACAGATAAGTCTAGTGTCGCACAACATGCTTTTGACAACAATCATAGAATAGATATTAGTAATTTAAGATTAGTTTGAAATGTGACCAATAATAGACAGTTGGATGCATTTGAGAGCATAGAAATTGTAAAATGTAAAAGTAGTATGAATAGCGACAAGGGACCTATACCGTATAGCCCGCTTTACGCGTTGCTTAGCAACTAATCATTGAAGCGTGACTAATGATTTCACCATAAATAGTATAAATAGGGTAGATTTTTAGTTTAAGATTAGTTTTTAATCGTCTCCGGGTGATGCCAACTTGAACGAAGTGAACGAAGTGAGAACACGTCGAGCGAAGTGAAAGTGTTTTGGTGTTTGTGGAGTGTTATAGCAATGATCAAGTATAATAATCAAAAATTATACTGTACAATTATGGAACTTTATATTTCAGTATCTTTTTTAGTAAACATTAGTTAACGAAATTACATTTTTCGTTTGGACAATTTTTTTTGACATATACACTCAGATGCACAAAATTCGATCCATCTAAAATTTACCAAAAATTTGAAAATATTTTCCTAACTAGAGGTTCGTTTTACATGATTTTTTTTGAAATTGAAGTTCTGCACCAAAATTTTCATCTTTTCTTTTTATTGCTTGCACTTACCACAGAGTGATGCAAACTTTATGCAAAAATCCAATGTAATTGGTACACCTTGTATATGGTCAAAATTTAAAATGGAGCTGAAATTCAGTAGCACATCTGCATCCCGCACGAACAAACCTACAATTTCAAAAAAAAAATCATGTAAATAGAACCTATAGTTAAGAAAATACTTTCAAATGAATTTTTGGTAAATTTTATATGGATCGAATTTTATGCCTCTGAGTGTATTTGAATATATATATTCTGGCTGTCTTCTGATTATAAATCTAAGCAGTTGGGGTGGGGAACAGGCATCAGAAAAGGGGGTTTGTTTCTACTAAATAACATGTTCATTTGACATCCTTGCTAAAATTGACTAACCGCGAGGATCGCGGTAATACCTAGTAAGTCGTCGAATAACTTGTCTATAATTAATTTAACCTTTTTTATGGAATGTAAAATTATTTATTTTTTCAAAAATTATCAAACATTTGTTGACTTGTCGTTTTTGACGTTGTCGCGTTATGTAAATAGAGATAAAAATACCATTGTCCCCGAAAATCAACTCGCCCCGTGTTTTATCCAAGGACACGTCAAGAAACTTTACCATATAGGTATAGTGATAAAAAACGAGAAACAGTTTTCTATGTAAAGTTTTCTACTGATTTCTAATTATGAGTTCACCACTAAATATGGAATTGGGATATTGGAGAAAAAGTTGTTTATATTAAAAAGTGAGTAAAACAATAAACTTTAACATTTTCGTTCAATACTCAGTATCTTATTGCTGGTGAAAGTATCGACCTGAAATTTTAGGTGGATAATCTTTTAACTTTTTTTTAACATAAAAAAAATCCTAACATAAGTACCGTATATACTTTCATATCCATTTAGTAAAAAGCTGTTATTTTGATATTATAAACAGAGACTTCAAAACTGCAAAAAACAAAACATTCTTGAACTATATTTAATGCAAAAACTGGTTCTATATTGCACTAGTGCAATCAAATTTGTAATGAACGCATCTGTCATTCTACTACAGTGTTTTGACATAAAGATCATGACATGTCACCTAATGCCATGACATTAATGCCACCTAAATTATTTTTTTTTGGTTTTTGCATGAACGTAGAAAAAATATTGTATGAAACTGTACAAAAAGTGTTTATTGCACTCGACGTGTTGTCACAATTTCACGTCGCGTGCAATAAACATTTACTTTTTGCACTTATTGCCTAAATAACTATTATTTGTATAAGATGTAATCATTGCTTTTCAAAACTAATGTCGCAAAAAAATGATACTAAAAATAGTAGGTATTAATGGTAAATTGAAGTATAAAATGCCAATTAACTAAATCGTGCATCATCTTGAAGAGCCGCAATAAAGACGAAATAACTTTTGGAATCAATGGATATTCAGAACAATGATTCGTTTCTATGTGCATCCAAATGTCCAAATGGTGTTTTTACTTGATTTCTCTTCTTAATATATTGCTACTAACCCAATATAACTTCTGATATGAATGATATGATATATAAATAGCAAAGATTTAAAAACCAACAAATTGGTATAATAACTACGTAAGAAATTATTGACCATTATTTAATAATAATAATAATATATTTATTTCATAAAAAATTAAAAGCATTAATTATTCGTATTAATTCACAAAATAAATATAGATTTACATCCATTATAAGTTAAAAACTTGCGAATGGATGGATACATCTCAATACAAATCAGATAAATTAACTAATAATTAAAAAAGAGAAGAAAGAGTAAAGAGAAAAAGAAAAAAAAAGAAAAGTAGTAATTTTACAAAATTTAGTGTCTTATGTTAATTAAATCAGTCTTTCAATAAAAGATCTTTCGTTCTCTCTTAACCATTTCTTAACCAATTTCTTAAAAATAAATACATTTACGCTATTTTTAATGTTAGAAGGCAAATGATTATACAATCTCTGTCCAATATAAACAAAGTGTCTTTTACCTATATCTTTTTTTGCTACATCTAGTTTGATGAGGTCATTTGTTTTTTGGGGAGTGCAGTAAACATGATCTATAGGTTGTAAAGTGTGCTTGTTTTTGTTTTGTAGAGATATATTAGTATAACTTTAGCGCAGATCTGTCTTAAATCCAGTATTTCTGACTCACGGTATAGTTGATGAGTACAAAATCTGATGTTTTTATTTAAAATTATCTTTATAATTTTTTTATGCAAAATTTCTAATGGTTTTGAATATATTTTTCTTACACCTCCCCATGCTATTATACCATACTGAAATATCCACTCAACAAGAGCATAATACATTATTTTCAATTGTTTAAAATTTAAAAACGCTTTCACTATTTTGAATTTGTATATTAAATATCCGAGTTTTCTTATAATACTGCTGGTCTGAGTATCCCACCTTAGATGACAGTCAATCATTATCCCTAAGTATTTAATACTTGTTGTAGAAGAGATTATACGGTCATCCAGTGGTATTGTACTAAAATCAGGTAAGTTATTTTTATATTATGTAAATGCCAAGTATTTAGTTTTATCCCAATTTAATGTAAGCAAGTTATTATCGAGACATTTTTTTATCTTTTTCAGGACCGTTGATGCAGAAGATCGTAAATCCTGCCAGGTTACACCTTCGAAGAATATTGCAATATCATTTGCGTAAGATATGATATTGCCCTCTGAAGGTAAGGCAAGTAAGTCATTGATGTATATTGTAAACAGGATAGGGCCTAGAACTTTACCCTGTGGTACCCCACAAGTTACAGTTATTTCGTCACTATCAACACCGTCAATTACAACCTTTTGTTTCCTATTCGTTAGATAGCTACGAAATAGAATTAACGCATTTCCACGAATTCCAAAGTTTTCTAATTTATGTAACAGAAGTTTATGACTTTCCGTATTGAGAGCCTTAGCTAGGTCTATGAAGACCCATGGGTTTACTGCGATCAAGTGCATTATATAATTTAGAAGTTAGATTAGTTATTGCATCTTGAGTAGATTTGTTTTCACGAAAACCAAATTGCATGTCATTAAGCAGTTTGTTTTTATCCATATAGTTACCTCAACTTTATTATCTTTACAAATATTTTGGCTAATGCAGAAACCAGCGATATGGGTCTATAATTTTACATTTTTGTTTTTCACCATTTTTAAAAATAGGTTTAATGATCGCAGTTTTAAACTGAGATGGTAGCTGTCCTGATTGTAAGTGAATGGAATGCATTGTTAATGAATGGCGTAATGTGGAAAATGACGGTGGATACCAAGAAACTGTGGTTGCAACTGAATAATTCGATAATTAAGAGGAAAAGCAAAAAAAACAATAGTGAAATTTCACATTTCATTTCACAAGACATATCACATTTACAGAAAAACACTGTGTTCAGTAGAGAATCAGAGATATTTTTGCAAACTATATATTTACGTTACATTTCGCTATGAAATTGTGTGTGTCTACTTATAAATATTTATTACATGTGCTTTTGCTTTTTGTATATTTTTTTCATTTCTCTATATACGCATATAAGATAGTTACGTATATATATTTTGGTGGTGAATATATCCCTATAAAGTGAGTCTTTAGACGTAACCACATTCGACTGCAGTCAAAGGCGTTCGATGCTGTTATGGAAAAAGTGGGTCGACTTTAAAAAAGTATTAGCGATGTTTTTAGAGAAAAACTAGTAATATATTTAATCAGCACCTTTAGAAACCTCTTAGAACGAGATTACATCGTTGTGCGTTCAAAGGTGTTTGAAATACGGGCCGACAAAAGACAATTTTTTCAACTTGAAATTATTTGAATTTGGAAAACGGATTCTCATATGAAAAAAATGTATTTTCAATTTTTTTGATCAGAATAATGTATTTTACTAGTACGAAATAATTAGAAATACAAAGAATTTAATTATTTTATCCGCATAGATTATTTGTTAGAAACATGTTAACAATTTAGAATTTTTGCCTTATGATTATTAGTAATTTTGTTATAGAATCATACTAGTACAATATATTATTCCTAATAAAAATAAAGAATACATTTTTTTCATATGACAATCCGTTTTACAGATACAAATTATTTTAAGTTGAAAAATATTGTTTTTTCACAGCCCATATCTCAAACACCTTTGAACCCACAACGATCTAATCCTGTACAAAGGGGTTTCTCAAGGTGCTGATGAAGAATATCTTACTAGTTTTTCTCTAAAAAAATCGCTAATACTTTTTTTAAAACGACCCCCTTGTTCCATTACAGAATCGAACAACTCTGACTATAGAAGTGTCGTCCCAATTAACGAAATAATCAACTATTTTACAGTAGATTTTTCGTTGCCCTGGTACAATATGGAAAATAAATGTTTTACTATAATTTTACGCCGCAATTATATAATCCATGATTTTTAAAAATAGTCTTTTTTTAAAGACCAAAAAACCGCCAACTACGTCCAGAGATATCGGCCAAAGCTCTATTTCATTATCATTAAAATGAAAGTTCTACATTTACCAGTGCTACCAATGCAAAAATTATAGAGTAACATTTTTGTTTACTGCATACTGCATACATACTGTATAGCCTTAAAAAAATATAGCCTTATTTTATTCAAGATAAATCTGGGACTCCAATTCTAGAAGAAATGAGCTCTCAGAATATCTTAAGTTTATAAATTTCGGTTAAGGCATTTCCTAGAAAAATTATGCCGTAGCGATCTTTTCCGTGAGTAGTTTATATGCATATTTTCAAAAAATTGATGGAGTTAGCCATTATTTTGTGGTAATCGATCATGATAACAATAAAACACTACTTTTTTTACCACACAAATACTTTCGATGATGATTTTTTCTTTATTTAAATTCAAGTTGCTATTTTAGATGTTAATGAGTTAATTTAAAATAAAAACGTAAAATCCAACTTTATTTCCGGTGCTAGTTTTCTGGCCTACTTAATTCTTTTTTTATTTAAAAGGCTTCCAAACATGATGCTTTTAAAATCGCTCTATTTTCATTAAAAATGGAGATATCAAATCCAATAAAAAAGGAAATGTTAAGAAAGCATTAGGCGTAAAGTAATGTAACAGTTACAGTATTTGTGTCTGATATATCCCATACAGTGTTTAAATGTTTGAGAAAAAAAGTATCGTCATTGGTACAGCCTGTATGTATGTAATTTTTTGATTAAACAACAAATTTAAAAAGTTCAGCGAATTCGCTACAAAATTTCATACAATTTAAAAAAAAGGGTTCAAAAAAATAATGTATTCCAAAGTTGGGCAAATTTTTTTGTGTTGCGTTAATTTTGTCCGCCAGTGTATATATAATATGTCGGATGAGACTTCGTATCCTTTATATGCTGCATATATATATATATATATATATATATATATATATATATATATATATATATATATATATATATATATATATATATATATATATATATATATATATATATATATATCAGATCGGATTGAGAATCTGTATCTATATGATATGGGGGTCCCACATTTATAATTTATAGCGATACGTCTCTTGTATATAATAATACCAGATGTGACCACGAATTACGTATCTATATATGAAATTATTTTACCTTCACCAGAAATGATCAAACCTAAGTTTTTACTATTTTAGAATCCTATTTTTGAATAACATACCATATCATTAAAATATTCAATCAAATATCTACACACTTTCATAGATGGAATAATAAATAGGTCTGAATAGTCGGAAGAAAATTTGTGATATGCTTACTTTTAGAAAATTGATATAATCAAAGGATTAGAGGTCAAAATCTGTGATATATAAAGTGTAATATGTAAACAAATGCTATATATTATGAAATGTAAGCAAATTCTATAGATTATTTGCCTACAGTTGCCCTTTAGGCTGTTGTGGCAGATTTTTTTTAAATTTGGCTCTTTTTATCTTATTGATCATTACCGTTGATTACATCTTCAATGAACTTCATTACGTATTAGATACGTATACTGTG
The DNA here is from genome assembly GCA_964058915.1 of Tetropium fuscum. NCBI lineage: Eukaryota > Metazoa > Arthropoda > Insecta > Coleoptera > Cerambycidae > Tetropium > Tetropium fuscum. The sequence goes on along the minus strand of CAXKVY010003512.1, from coordinate 41,034 downwards.
GTATTAGTTTAAATACCTTTAAAGAGACATGAGACATCAACTATGTATTGAAAACAACCAAATTTTCACTACCTACGACTATAGTAGTAAATTTGTGAGATGCAAGTTTAATAAATTTCCAATCCATTAAAAATTAATATTATTGCCTATGTATAAGGAACATATTTTTAAATACTTATAAAAATCTTGTTTCAAAATTATGAGTGGTAGTAAATTATGAGTTATGAATTAATGTCAGAGTAAAAAATTCTTTTATTTAAATATAATAAATATATTAAATATAACGCGCAGAGACTACCATTATTATTCTTATATTCAAGATTAGAAAGAAGTACTACACTTTTAAACAATTTTATAATCGTCGACTCAAATGAGATATATTAACAAGGATAAGAAAAATTACCATGTGCAGTACATCTCCAACTCCAGCTACTACGCTGCCACTTGTTGCGTCTTTGAAGTTCTTCGTTTATAGTACATTTTCTGTCTTCTCTCGAACCACCAAAACAAAACAAAAACTCAACAATGGGCACTCATTGGCCCTTGCGGGCCAACAGTACGGCGTAATGTTTGTGAATGACTTTTTCCGAAATCACTTCCTTTTTATATACATGCCCAGGCAATGTGGGCTCTCCCACTCCACGGTACCTTAATCAAGGCATAATGGGACTTCGCTTGCACCCTACCTAGAGATTTATTCTCACAGTCTTGCCCTTATGTCACGGGGATTTCTTTTCTTTTCGGATTTGAATAAACACTGGTTTCGCAGGGGTTAGGGAGTTTAGGCAGATGACCGGTACGGTTTTTTTTAGGTGGAACTATGCTGCCATGGATTTAATATTAATTGTATATGATTATTTATCGTCTGTTTTGAGCCGCCATAGACTATATGACTTTTGATAAAATTTGACATATTTTTCAAATTAAGAACAGAAAATCTAAGGTGTAGGGAACAACTCGTCTAGACGATTGAAATTTGAATAGGCTTTAGTCCAGTCAGCTACTTCACCTTCGATAAATTCTAATAGTTTTGAAACGTCATATACTTATTTGTAGGGCCCAGGAATAAATAAACTAAAAGTACCCATAAATCAAAGGTCTACTGCCGCTAGATCTTAAATATGTCACTTTTTGGTTTTTTGTTAATAGCTAACTATAGGTCTAAAAGGGAGCTAAAATGTGAAGGCTTATTTGATACAAAATTGCATGTACATATATATATTTTTGAAATCCTAAAGTTTACTGAGTTATACTAAAGTAAAGTACACTGCTAGCCAATAGATTGGAATAATTCAAAATATTAATGTAATTTTGTATGCGTATATCTTGTATGGGGATAATATGGTATATCAAAATACGGTTTTCAGGACGTTTTTCGGAAATTTCATTGGTAATAAATGGTCTGAATATCATATTTTTATCGTGATCAGAAAAGGAATATACGGGGTATAAAAAACAATTTTATTTCATATCTCGTTTATTTTATATACAGGGGTTTTATTGAAATTAGGATATTTCTGTGAAAATGCATCTTACTTTTAAATGCTTACTGTTTAAGAACATAGTAAGTAATGGATTTTATTCTTATCTTCAATTAATCTTGCATGCCTCTGTCTCAGTAGCTAGAATTGTTATTTCTCATGGGTGCCTGGGAAAACATTTAATAAGGATGTGTCAAAAAAAATATGTAAATAGTCTGTGTGCAAAACCCTGTATAACTAAAATTAACGATAACTTTATGATTTTAAATTATATATATATATATATATATATATATATATATATATATATATATATATATATATATATATATATATATATATATATATATATATATATATATATATACATATATATATATATATATATATATATATATATATATATATATATATATATATATATATATATATATATATATATATATATATATATATATAAACTGCTGTTCAAAATTATCGCACCACGTTAATATTTGCTAAAATTTAAGGTTTCATAACTTTTTTACTTTTAGTCCAATTTTGATAATTTTTTTAGAATACTGTAGATTAAACGACTAATTTCAACTTGCATATCCAGTCTTTTGTTAACTGAGGACGGTTTAGGTATTATACAGGGCTAACTAAAAGGTTGTTATATAACCCTAATTTTAAAACACTCTGTGGAATAATTTCGTAAAAAGTATATATATATATATATATATATATATATATATATATATATATATATATATATATATATATATATATATATATATATATATATATATATATATATATATATATATTAGCTTTGAAATTCTTTGCTATTCATATTTATTTTGTGAAAAGTAATCTTGGGTTTGTAGCATTTCATTACATAGAAATAAGCAAATAGACGAATAAGAAAGAAAACACACTTACCAGTGCTATGTCTGGACACGCATACGGAAATGAATCACTATACATAGGAAAACGAACCACTTGGAAGTTGTACAAGTTCTTTCACCTTTCTTGAGGATCTTCAGAGTAGTATACGATTTATTTCATTGATCATTCATACTTGAATTTAAATTACCAATACACCAACACTTGCAGTGACGTTTTATGACATTAGTTTTTGACGGAACTCATTCTTAGAATACACAAACCTAGTCCACTATTTATATTTGTTCTATTTGAACATATTATATATAAAAGCATTAGGCATACAGTTATCCAGAAGATGTTAAACTTTAAAATGCATAAAATCTTGTTGAACCTATTGAAAAACAACTACTTTTTCCAACTATATGCGGGAAAATATTGAATTATATATACAATAGAGTTCTGAAGCATTCAAAGAGGGAGTGATACAGAAATTGCTTGCTTAGTCAAAACTAAAATCATTTGTTGGTTGTATGTATTAATTGTTTTTTCGAAAATTCTCGAAAAAAATCCAATTTTCACCCTGGATATATTTATTAGCTTTGAAATTCTTTGCTATTCATATTTATTTTGTGAAAAGTAATCTTGGGTTTGTAGCATTTCATTACATAGAAATAAGCAAATAGACGAATAAGAAAGAAAACACACTTACCAGTGCTATGTCTGGACACGCATACGGAAATGAATCACTATACATAGGAAAACGAACCACTTAGAAGTTGTACAAGTTCTTTCTCCTTTCTTGAGGATCTTCAGAGTAGTATACGATTTATTTCATTGATCATTCATACTTGAATTTAAATTACCAATATTACCGTGTATTTCTATGTAATGAAATGCTACAAACCCAAGATTACTTTTCACAAAAAAATATATATATATATATATATATATATATATATATATATATATATATATATATATATATATATATATATATATATATATATATATATATATATATATATATATATATATATATATATATATATATATATATATATATATATATATTATAATAAATAAATACGGGTATATCACGGTGAGTGGCCGTGTATACACGTTTTTGGGAAACCACATATATTTTGGAACTGAAAATTTGCACACAGGGGTTTTCAGGGGTGCTCTATTCAATGAAAATATTACCGTGTATATGCCACTTCCGGTTATACCGCTATAAGGGATACCCTCACGCTATAAGGGAAAGCGGGTTCCAGGACAAATTTACTTTTAATGTAAACACATTAAAACTGCCTATTAAAAGACAATATGTTTTATTACCATATTTATGATGGAACCTTAACTTGGAACCCAGCGTTATATGGAGATACTAAGAACAATAGCTACTAATTTTCTGAATATTTTACCACTATTAGAATTTGGAAGTTATCGGTATCAACACCACGGAGCTCCTGCTCACTCTACATGAGTATGAGTATGAGGCATACTAGACAATATGTTTGAAGATAGGTGGATTGGATGACGAGGCCCTTGGATATGGCCCGCTAGAAGTCCGGATCTCACCCCGCTTGATTTCTATCTTTGGGGAAAGATGAAAACCAAAGTGTATGAGAAGCCCGTCAATTCACGAGAAGAATTGGAAATCAGAGTAAGAAGGGCGCTTGAGGAATTAGATGCAAATGAAATTCGATCAGCAACCACTAGTGGTGTTGACCCGAATTGTTAATTATATAATGTTATATAATTGTTTTCCATGGCACACTGCACTCGATGTTAATTTTAATTCAACAATATTTTTAAATATCTCTAAATACCTCAAGAACCTTCCAATTTAGCTATAGCAAACTACATATGGGTCGAAAGGTAATGAAAACAGGAAGCGAATTGGATTATAAAATACAGTATGTCCCATTTAAAATAAGAAACTTATTGAAGGTTGAAGTAGTCAACGTTTGACATCAGTTATTGGGCACCCTGTGTATTTTGGAGCATTTGTATTTTTTACATACATAAACTCATATACTTAGATAGATAGTATCATATACTTATGTATTAATTTTTAATTAATTATATAATTAATTATATTTTTGACTAAGCAAGCAATTTTTATATCACTCCCTCTTAAAGTGGTTCGTTTCCGTGTGTATGTCCAGATATAGCACTGGTAAGTGTATCCTCCTTATTATTCGTCTATCTGCTTATTTCTCTATGTAATGAAATGCTACAAACCCAAGATTACTTTTCACAATATATATATATATATATATATATTGGCCAGCAGTGTATATTGGGTACTGTAGGAATTATAAAATATAATGTAGTTTAATAATAACAAAGAAATATATCGAATGAATGAATGAATCACACCTACGAAAAACTTGTGTTGTGAGATTCATACATATATAAATTATTTAACAAAGCGTATTCTAATCGTGTTATAAATGTTACAGTGCAATTAGACAAAAATTATCCCTGACCCAGAAATATTTTCTCTTCCCTAACTCAGACTGTAGGCACTTTCGGATATCAATAATGTTCTGAACATTTCCAGAAATTTTCTGATTGTTAAAAACTCACTTACATTGGTCTATTAACTACACAAAGAAAATGAATATATTGTGTAATGAATTTATTGTCATTTAAGTTGTCACGATTGTTTCTGAACGATATTAAAAAGGCAGTATCGCAGGAGAGTCAGGTTTGAAGAAATAAAATCAAATAAAATACAAATGCATCTAAGGGTTAATATATTATGTTATGTAACTTTATGTTTTATAGTCATAACAAGTCATAACAAAAATTGAAGATTTTTATTTTCTGAGCGCTATTTCACAACTAGTTAACAGCTGACAACTGTCAATTTCGTAAAACTAACATCATATTTGAATTCAGCGACCTAAAAAACAGAGTTGTAACAAAAACTGAAGATTTTTGTTTTATAACTGCAATTTGACAGTCTATTGACAGCTCCCATTTGTCGAATTATTGTATACACATCATGTATGAACTGAGTTACCTAAAAAGTATAAAGTAATAACAAAAAAATAAGATTTGCACTTCGTTATTGCACTTTGACAGCTAGCTGACAGCCTGTTGACACCTGCCAAGTATCGAATTATCGTACTTACATCATGTATAAACTAGGTTACCTAAAAAGCATAAAGTCATAACATAAAAATAAGATTTTGCACTTTGTTAAGGCACTCTGACAGCTAATTGACAGCTGTAAAGTGCCAATTTGGATAATTTGACATCGGATTTGAATTCAGCAACCTCAAAAAACATAAACCTAGACATTAAAATCGAAAAAATAAGTTATTTAAAAATCTATAAAGACTGCACGAATAAATAAATCTGTGGTGGAACTTTCAAGCTCCGTAGCAGCCAAAGTATTGATTTTCGAGCTTTGTGGCCATTGGGACTTCTGCTTGGGATGACGAAACCTAAAACATATCTAAAATTCAGATGATTTGACTGAAACCCAATGTCTATAATATTATTGCGGGGTCCTTTGCACATACCTGTTGCACGGTCACAGATAACGTATGTAAATCTTCAGACTAGGCGTCTGACGATTTTATTTAATACGACGAATTTATTTCTAAAGAAATATGCTAATATTATTACTTATTTTAGATATTTCAGGGGGATTTTGCAGCGACATTTTCGTCTGACGATTTTAATTTATGCTTAAAATGGTCTAAAATGTTGCGATATGTTAAAATGTCAGAGAATTTTTTTCAAATGCCAACTTTCGGGCGTCAGACACCCCTTTAGTGTCCTAGGCGTCTGACGATTTACATACGTTATTTGTGACTTTCAAGCAAGTAACGTGCATATTTTCAACCGGAGGTATCATTTTTTGAGGACAATATTTTTTCATTTTTGAGTCGTCTGACGTGTCCTTTGGGTGTTTTGAGCAAAATCCTTGCATATGGCACTTCCCAATGGTCCCCCCTCCAACCGCATCTCAAAATTCCAACCAGATATACCTACTATCGTAGTACCTCCGCGTAGTACTCTGGCGGCCATTTGAAAGTGCACGACTCTTATATCAGATTTCGTTATATTTGATCTTTGTAAAACTGACTTTGAAATTTGAGGTTCATGTGATGTATCATTATGACATTCACAATTGTCTAATTCTTACTTATAAAATTAAAAAGTGTATTATTATTTTATCAAAAAAATTCCAAATTAACAAAGAACGTCCGAAAAATATTCAAAATAAACTAAATTATACAAATTAAGTAACTTAAAACTATAAAAATCCAACGCGCGTAGGTCTGTATAAAATTAATATTTCGTCCAGGCGCCATTTGAGTCTTTTACACTATGCAATCGACGTCTCATTGATGAAACAAGTGTACTCGTGTAATCTACGTTGATATGGCATTTGCTGGGCGGAAATGTCTATTACCAGGTCTATTATAAATATTCTTAACAATCATGCATTTTCAATTGGGTTTAGGTCAGGCGACTTTGAGGGCCAAGGTAGCACGTTTATGTTGTGTTCATTAATCCAGTTAGTTACAATTCTTGATGTATGAATTGAGCAATTATCTTGCTGGAAAATAAAATTCTGAGGATACAACATAGTCATGGACGGCAGCATAATATTGTCCAATATGCGTATGTAACTCTGTCCTGTAAGGCGCTCTCCTATCCTCCAGCAAACACCGGGACCTATAGGGAACTTATACATGCCCAAACATTGATGGAAAAACGTCCACTCCGGTCGGTAGATTTAATATACCTCTCTTCATACCTCGAATTCTGAGTTCGGTAGACGCGGATGGAACCATCATGACATGACTGAAAGACCTTTTCGTCGGAAAATATGACATATGACGAGCCTACCGACAAACTGGTTCGCAAAATTAAGATGTTGTTCTTTATGACTTGAGTCCAAAAATACCTTCTTTGCTGCCGCATAATTTCGTAACTCTGAACCCTTCACTCGCCGCCTTGCAGACCTCACAGATCCAAGAAACTCCGTATCGAAACAGGCCGTCACTGCTATTTCAAAGGGATTCGTTCTACGATGGTCTAGGAAGAGGTTGTCTTGCTTCACAGTGCTTATTTTACGACGCCCTCCGCCGTGGACGTAGCGAACGTTTCCTACTGCATTCCATTTTTGTTTGAGTTTGAATATACAACCCTTACTCACTGCCTGTAATGACCAATCATTTTCAAGCAATGTAACAGCTCGCATTTTTTCAGGTTCAGTTAACCGCGGCATTTTAAAACTTGAAAACTAATAAAGTGGTTTTTAAATTACGGAGTTAATTACTGACGTTTGTTTGAAGTTTCAAATAAGTGTCAAAATGAAATATAAAAAGATCACATTACAATATCAAAAAAAATCGTGCACTTTCAAATGGCCACCATCTCCGTCTATAATATAAAAATTATAACAGGGACAGTAGATGACGCGAACGACTGGTGTCTCTTAGACATCCTTAAATGAGAGTCTGGCCAAGGCAGCCATTTTATATCACAATTCGTGGCGCCAAATTCAAAAAGTTTAGAAATGATTTTACTGCAAACATTCACACCAATGGCACCAATACACGTGGATATGCGGTATAAATAAAAGGTTTAAAAAATTAGTAGTACTGCTTCTACTAACTTACCAGTAAAATATGCATTTTCATGAATAATAAGAATGGGACAAAAACTACAATCATTATTATCAAACAATTTATTAATCAGAACAGAATACAAGAATAAAAAGATTATTTCACAACACTATGCATAGCCATACTTTTACTATCCTTGGCGATTATTTTTTGTATTTTTTTTACACTTTTAAACTAAACACTATAAATCTATTACCTAATTAATTTAGTTTTTAAATTATGACAGTTCAGAAAGTGAGGAGGTTCAACCACCATCAACTTGCCTAATAAAAATTGGTGTAGATTGTTAGTTTCGTCTCTATTTTTTATGTTATCCTTATATTTTCGAGAAATATAATCGAATTCAACTGTCTTTAGGTGTCCACTAATTTTCCCTACCAATCTTTGTTGATCATTCTCTTCTCCTATTTGGATCACGGGGAAATGCCCTCATCCCAGCCCCCTTCCTAGTGGAATTGTGACACTCAGGTACACAACATCCCGTCATTTTAAGTTATTAAGTCCTATTACCTCCTAGAAATAACCTCCATTTTTCTTTAGACACAAAGCCAATAACACAACAATCAACACAACCGCAATTTTTAATCAACTTGCCTATTCAGTATTCTGATTCTACAGATGCACCTATATTGAAGCGCACCTTTGAGTTCTCCACAATGAAGAATGGTAGATTTACTTTGCACGTCACAATTTTGCGAATGTAAACAACCTACAAATGTCAAAATCTGAGTGACTCACTCAATTCTGAACTAAAATGGCGACACCAATCAGAAAGTGGTAACGCCTTGGCCAGACTCTCATTAAAGGGTCTCTAGTGTCTCTAAAAATCGTTTCTTAAGACGCAGTTCTAATATTTACGAGGCAAGTTTTTTATTATAGAGTAACTAAAAAAGTGCGACTGAATTGATATCTTGTGTTCCCTACATCGTGATTAATATCTTGTGTCCCATACATCGGAATTGAAGCTTATATTGTGGTAAGAAATGATCGATTTGCAATATGTAGGAAGTCCCCGGGATGATTCTTTAATCATCATTCTATCTATCATTCTATCATTTATCATCATCAGAATATGCATATGATAATACCCTCCAAAATTCATACTGGGTAAAATCACGTTTGAAAATCTGTCACTAGCCCCCGGTCTATTTGGTATATATAGCGCTAACGTGGTTTTGGAAAAGAAACCCATTTTTTGTCGTCGTTGGCTATGATATCAGCTATTACCTATTATAATATTAGTTTGGCTATAGTATAGTTTCAAATATTGACTTGATATTTCCTACATATTATGCTATACGATGCATGCGTCGATAAAACCTTAATTGACTATTAGAATCAATTACCAAAGCTATCGGGGAAGTTTCCAGACAAGATTCTATGAGGGCATAAGTAGTTTAGAATCGCCCGTGATGGTGGTCACGATTAGCTGATTAACTTATACGGGCGCCACGCTCCAAGAACTCGAGGGGTTGTTGGATTTTTTAATTGTAAATAGTCCCCGACAGTGCACAGGATGTTTTCGTTTTATTACGCATGGTGATTTCGGATAAAAGGCCGGTTCAGATTGTTAACTGCTTTGGAATTATCACACGAAACGGGCTCACTTTCATTTCACTCAAGTATTTTTCTCATGCTTCTCTAAAAGCACATTACGATGTTGCTGTTTCCAATGTTCAAGACAATATCAATGGATACATTAAAATTTAACCGTGCAAAGAACGCGTTCCTGGGCAACGTCTCTTTCAGTTTTGTTATTCGCCATTCCTGACAAATTAGGAAAACTAAACGAAATATATTTATATGATATACCTATAAAGAACAAAAGGTTCGATTCAGATCCTTAATGACTAGAATTATAACATGAAACGGGTTCACTTAATTCCATTCTCATGTATTTTTATCGTGAAAAATCACCAAAAATTCGCTAATTTTGACAAAAAATAGATTTACTTTTTTTGTGCCTTATTTGACATCTAATTCGTCAGCCCTTCATCCTACTATAAATTTAGGGCGAGGTGCATAGTGGCACGTAGGAGGTACTTTTTTTCGGTTTTTCGCTTATATCTCGAAAACTATACGACCTAAAGTTCATTCAATATGTATCTGTAGTTAACTGACCGCATATAAGATACCGCGCAGTTTCCACATGTAATTCTCAAATTTCTCAGTATTCAATTAAAATATCAAATTCCACAATACTATATTAAAGTTGTATATATTATTTATGAATGTTATTAAATAATAATTGTGCACACAATAATATATTATAGGCCAAGATGTTACGTTTTTACATTTATTTTCGTCTACTTTAAATATGGCAATTACGTAAACATCTATTTTTATAGTTAAAAGCGGCAACACCGATCCACGACCTTTCCAATAACGAATATTCGAGCAGTATATATCTTTTTAACATATTGGAATCGTGTCTCTCGGATCGGGATCGGATTCTCGGATCGAATAGGATCAGGTTCGCATATCTTACAGTGGCGTGTTCGCGGGAATTGCTAATATATTATTTATATACCTACCTATACTTCATTCAATATGTACTTATAGTTAACTGACCCCATATAAGATACCGCGCAGCTGCCACATGTAATTCTTCTACTACTTACGTACGTCTACTTTAAATATGACAATCACGTAAACATTTATTTTTATAGTTAAAAGCGGCAACGCCGATCCACGACCTCTCCAATAACGAATATTCAAGCGGTATATCTCTTTTTAACTTATTGGAATGACGCGCCGTCTGTGTTAGTTTGACAGTCCCTATGGACTCTCGGAACGTTCGGATCTCTTACCGTGGCGGGTTTGCGGGTATTGCTTATATATTATTTATATACCTACGTATGTAGTTATACATCGAACTGACGCGCCGTCTGTGTTTAGTGAACGGAGTAGCAAATGTCCCCTCTCTTACATAGGATCCATGGGTTATACACACGTAAATTGTAACGGTCATTCGCGATAGTGTAGTGCGTTGGTATATATATATATATATATATATATATATATATATATATATATATATATATATATATATATATATATATATATATATATATATATATATATTTATCTTCTAATTTCTTTGCTATCTTTATATATTTTTTTTGGAGGGTTTATCTTGGGATAGTAGCAATAAAACGACTGATTAGGTTACTTGACGTTTCGCTCCCTTTCTTGGGCCTTTTTCAAAAGAGTATTTTATTTTGTGACATATTTGACACAGGTAAATATGACTTATTTACTATTTATAATATATATATATATACTATTCATATTTACCTGTGTCAAATATGTCACAAAATAAAATACTCTTTTGAAAAAGGCCCAAGAAAGGGACCGAAACGTCAAGTAACCTAATCAGTCGTTTTATTGCTACTATCCCAAGATAAACCCTCCAAAAAAAAAATATATATATATATATATATATATATATATATATATATATATATATATATATATATATATATATATATATATATATATATATATATATATATATATATATATATATATATATATATATATATATATATATATATATATATATATATATATATATATATATATATATATATATATATATATATATATATATATATATATATATATATATATATATATATATATATATATATATATATATATATATATATATATATATATATATATATATATATATATATATATATATATATATATATATATATATATATATATATATATATATATATATATATATATATATATATATATATATATATATATGATAACTAATAGGGTATTTTCTCCAATAAAAGTCAGGATAACACAAAATCAATGTATTAGTTACTGAGTACAATGATTCGGATCTAATCGACTATCGACTTAGGCTCGACGGTACTGTACTGCGCTGCGCCCCGTCTTCATCCCCCGAATCTCGGCTCGCCCTTCCTGACGTGGCTTAATCACCATCACATGACGACTATACCGGGGATCCAAGGGAATACCGATAACACGGCCATCCTATAAAGGGCGTCCTCGCACCTCAAGATATTCTTTTTTTTTTTTTTCTGGAATTACAAAATTCAATGGCAGTATTTTTATTTTTATTTTTTTTTTTTTTTGATATTTATTACCTACTACCTATATTCACATTAATAAACAAGTTCAGAGGTACACACAGGCATTACCTACCTTGTGCACTTAACTTTTTAATAAACAAGTTCAGAGGTACACACAGGCATTACCTACCTTGTGCACTTAACTTTTTAATAAACAAGTTCAGAGGTACACACAGGCATTATCTACCTTGTGCACTTAACTTTTTAATGAACAAGTTTTGAGGTAAGCACAGGTGATCTGGAGATTGATTTCATTATTATTCAAATTCAAACAACAACTCAAAATTTGTTCTTATAAGGTTTCGCTGTACTTTTGTCATTTCAATCGAGTGGGAACGCCACTTCTTTAGCATAGTGGGGTTGCCACTTTTAATATTATTTTATTTCGATCGAGCGGGAATGCCACTCTTTAGCATAGTGGGGTTGCCACTAGCCGTAATTTAGTACTATTTCATTTTTATTCATATTATTATTATTTGTTTTTAATCAAACAATGCATTATAATAGTAATATAATTTTTACTAACGTTTGTTTATTATTCTGCTAATTATTTTTAAACAGACAATGCATTGTAGTAGAAATATAACTTCTACTCACGTGTGTTTATTATTCTGTAGTGGGCCAGCGTCTCAATTGCTCGTGAGCAGCTACTGTAGTTCGCCGCCCTTGTCTTTGAAGTACATATCTCTCGTTGGGTAGTATATTTCGAACGGTATACGGCCCTTGATATTTGGGTTTTAACTTCCCTTGTCCAGCCAGCTGGGAATCTTCGACTGCAACGATGTCTCCTAATGTAAACAGCTCCGCCTGATAACGTGTAGCGTTGAACATTTGAGCTCGCTTATGGGAGTTATTTGTTATTTTAACCCGGGCTTCGGCAATGGCCTTGTCAGGGTCAATAAAGTTGTCATTTTGTGGTATATCCCTTAAAAACAGCTGAGTAGCCGCTAATCTAGGATTTATTCCCAGTTGTAGCACTTTAGGTGCGTAACCAGTTACTGAATGTACTGTAGAATTTAAATTATCTTCTATTGCAGGCAACACGATAGTCCATTTATGTTCTTTTTCGGCTGTTAACGTTGCTCGCAATAAATTAAATAGTGTTCGCATGACACGTTCGACTTGGCCATTTCCACGAGGCATTCCAGTCGCAATGTGATGTAGTTCAACATTTTGTTCACAAAGAAAGTTTTTAAATGTCACTGATGTGAACGCAGCTGCCCGATCGGCAATGATGCGTTTGGGTCTTCCCAATTCTTCGAAAACTGGCAATAGTCCTCTTATTGAATTTTCTGAAGTTTTCTTAGGGATTGGTTGGAATCGACAGAATTTAGAAAAAGCATCAATAATCACTAATATCTGAGTGCATCCATTAGATTTCACTAAAGGTCCCGCATGATCGATATGCCACGTATGTAATATATCATCAGCTTTTTCACCTTGTTGCCACATGCCTGCTCGGCGACCAGTGTGAGACTTTCCTAAGACACATGCTCTACAATTTTTAATATATTTTTTTAAACATTGTCCCATTCTTGGCCAAAATATGTCTTCTCGCATTTTCGCTATACCTTTGTCCCAGCCAATATGTGATGACTCGTCATGATATAGTCGCATCGTTAGAAGACGCGCAGCGTTTGGCACAAAGCATTTGGACGGCTTCGCTTTGGTCACAATCACATCGTTTCTAACGGTATAGTTTGGGTCAGTATCGGGGTTACTGAATATCTCACAACAGAACGGGTCATTTTTTTGATACTCGCGTAATGTTTCAACCTTGCTAATTTTATTAATATTTAATGTTTTTAAAGCACATACTTTTAACGCACATACTTCGGGAACAGGGTTTCTACTTAAATAATCCACGTGAGCCATTTTACCTCCTGGTCTATATTCGATTGTAAAATCGTAGTCCTGCAATTTTACCCACCAGCGTGCTACACGAGGGTGTAAGTTTTTCTTTAAAGCAGTCGCTCGAACTGAATTACAATCGGTATACACTGTAAAATGTACTCCGTACAAGTAAACACGGAAATGTTCTACTGCTTCCACTATTGCAAGTGTCTCTAAGTCGTACGAATGGTACCTAGACTCGTAATCAGTAGTCCGACGGCTATAATAAGCAACAGGTCGAGAAACACCATTTTCTTTTTGAAGAAGAACGGCACCGATACCTATCGAACTTGCGTCTGTATGTAGTTCACAACTTAAATCGGGATTGTATATGCGCAACACAGGCGAATCCGTTAATTTACTTATAAGTAATTGTCTTACATTTTCACGCTCTTGAGTCCATTCGAAAACAGAGTTTTTTCGTAGCAAAGCCGTTATGGGTGCTGTTAACAAAGAGAACCCTTTTATGAACCGACGAAAATAACCGGCAAGTCCCATGAATTGACGTACACCTTTAACATCTGAGGGAGGAGCTGATTGAATTAATGCATCAACTTTTCGTGTATTAGGCCGTATTGTTCCTTCACTCAACACAACACCAAGATATTCAGTTTCCAATTTGAAAAATGCACATTTTTCATAATTTAGAGTAAATCCATGCGTTGACAATGCGTTCAAAACTTCTTCCAAGTTTTGCAATCCTTCCTCAATTGTAGTTGACGGAATGAGTACATCATCGAGATAAACAAATGCCTTTTTGCTTTTTAAATCGCCCAAAGCTTCATCAATGGCGCGTTGATACGTTGATGGAGAATTGATAAAACCAAACGGCATTCGGTTAAACTCATATAATCCATCGGGTGTTATAAACGCTGTGATGTGTTTGGAATTTTCATCAATCTCCATTTGATAAAAGCCTGATTTCATGTCTAATGAAGTGAAATATTTTGCATGACATAAGGCATTGATTTGGTCTTCAATCAAAGGTAATGGGTGTCTATCTTTGAAAACTCTTTTATTGACGTCACGGTAATCCACGCACATTCTTATTTCATCATTCTTTTTCTTTACTAGTACAATGGGGCTAGCATATTCTGAACAACTTTTGCGGATGATTTGCTCACTTAAAAGATCGTCAATAATTTTTTTAAGTTTAATTTTTTCTTGATAGGCCAGTCTTCGAGGATGATACGCCACTGGAGTAGTGTCTTTTAACTTAATAGTCATTTTTCCGGTCGTAATATGGTCAGGTGTTTTGTTTTTATAAAAATTTAATAGTTTTTCAACTCGCAATCTTAAATTGTCATCTAGTCCTATCTGGTTTATTTTTATTTCACTAGCATTTTTTATAGTCAATACCTTCGGTACATTAAGAAGCGTATAGTATAAATCAAGTCCATCAGTACTTTTCTCAACTCGTAAACTAGGTCGTTTCATAACATCCCATCCAATGATAATATCTATATCGCCTGGAATAACATGGTCGGGTACGACCGTAAAACTAATTTCTAATGTCACGGAGGGTAAAATAACTAATAATTCACAAACACCCATAGTATAAACAACTTGGTTTCCGAGGCCCGAAAAAACACTTGGGTTCTTATCCATTCTAACAGCGGCGTTTATTGTTTTTACAACGGATTGTTTGGTAATGGATATGTCAGCACCACTGTCGATAAGGTACGAGAATGAGGGCACTTCATCAAGACACAATAATGTGGCTATAGGTGTTGCATTCAAGTGGCGTCATTTCTTTAACACAAGGGCTCTCTTGGGTTTACCGTGTTTATACCAGCAAGTACTTTCATTGTGTCCCAGTTTTTTACAATGATTGCACGACGGAACATTAGTAGGCTCTGAGATTGTTTCGTTAAACTTTGGCCTTTCATTTGTTGATTGACGACAAACGTTCTGATAGTGTCCTTGACGACCGCATTTGAAACATGTCATTTTCTTATGCTTAACGTCCGGGTGTTCCCTTAAGCGACGTTCGGGTCTCCATTTGGATGTACCTGAAGTGCCTGCCACTTCTATATGTCTGGATGGTTTCAATGACCCAGAAAGACGTGCGTCAAATTCACTAAAAAGTTTTAGTAGTTCGCGCTCACAATTGGGCTTTTGAATTTGTACCGCGGAACGGGTATCTGTATGAATTAAACCGTACTCGACCATACTTAAAACTGTAATCCAAGGTAGTTTGTCACAAAATCTATTTATACTACGCAATTTTTGATTGCCGTAGTCACTCAGCGATTGACAGTCTGTACTTTTAAGTGTGGCTGCTTTAAATGCGCGTGCGCCTGGTGTTTCCTGGTCGGGAAAAGCGATGCTCAGATCGTTACAAAAATTTTCCCAATTTCTACAAAGTGGTCTCCAATCACAACAGTAGCGATAAGCACGATTTTTTAATGCCTCACTAGCTTTAGCGATCATTAAATTGTCACTCACGTTTAGTTCATTTTTGAGTTTAGTGGCATCATCTAGCCATTCTTCCATGGAGTATGCGCTTTGATCTGGATCGTAGCTAGTTAACTTGAATGACGTGGTTACGGGCGCGGTCGCTGACGCCGGCGTATTGGATCCATCCGTTCCTGAAACACTGGGTGTTGGCGTAGCCATCTTGGATTGTCGAGTCAATTCAGCGAGCTGTTGTTGCTGTGCGGCTATTAAATTAATTAATGTCTCCTGCCATTGTAGCTTTAGACGTTTGGGATTTGGTGAATCCATATTTTGCTCACCATCAACATCAGATCCTTCACTGTCGCAACGTGGACGATTTTGTTCCGCCATTATAACTAGCACTATAAACTAATTAACTATTTTTATTGTCTCTTTTTATTGTACACTGGACATAGAGCACGTCCCCACTTCTGATGATAACTAATAGGGTATTTTCTCCAATAAAAGTCAGGATAACACAAAATCAATGTATTAGTTACTGAGTACAATGATTCGGATCTAATCGACTATCGACTTAGGCTCGACGGTACTGTACTGCGCTGCGCCCCGTCTTCATCCCCCGAATCTCGGCTCGCCCTTCCTGACGTGGCTTAATCACCATCACATGACGACTATACCGGGGATCCAAGGGAATACCGATAACATATATATATATATATATATATATATATATATATTTATATATATATATATATGTATATATATATATATATATATATATATATATATATATATATATATATATATATATATATATATATATATATATATATATATATATATATATATATATATATATATATATATATATATATATATATATATATATATATATATATATATATATATATATATATATATATATATATATATATATATATATATATATATATATATATATATATATATATATATATATATATATATATATATATATAAATATATATATATATATATATATATATATATATATATATATATATATATATATATACAGTGAGCTCGTAAAGTTTGGAATAAATTCAATTAATCGTTATTGAAGGATTTTCACAGGAAATCCTCGGATACGTCAACTTTATTTTATAAAATGTCACTTTTTTCAGCCATCGATTTCTTTTTTGTTTTGTTCGTTTTTGAGCTATGACGTCATCGACAATTTTTTTAAATGACAACCCATATTTTTTTTCACGGATTTCGATAGAGCACATTTTTCTGAGTGCGAATATGTCAAAAACATAGTACCTTTAACATTAAAGTGTTCGAGATATTCGGTTGCAAAGTTTTAAGAATGAATTATACAAGCGATGACCAAATGCTAATCATTTATCAAGAAAGCGCAGGAAAAACAACAGTTTTGACAGTTGTCACAATTTTGAAGTTTTTCCTCGCAAGTTTGTGTTTTAATCAGTTGAATAATATCATTAAGTAAGTTGATTAATCATTATTCCATCATAACTCATTTTATTTAAAAATGGTCCGTCGTTTGAGTGAAAGGGAAAGAATCGAAATTTTGATGATGATCCGTTACGGGGACAGAGCTCGCACACAAGTAGAAGTTTGCCGTTTATTTAACAACAAATATACAAACAGACAACCAATTACACAGTCCACCGTTAGCAAGATAGAACAAAAGTTTTTAGAAGTGGGTTATACGAGAGATCGCCCTAGAACGGGTCGTCCACCAGTGCAACAAGATGTTAAATTGAATGTTCTACTAGAGCTTCAAGAAAATCCCCATTTACCCACCCGCCAAGTGTCGGCAAACAACGGAATAGTTCAAAGCTCCGTCTTGAAATATTTGAAATTGAACAAATGGCATCCGTATAAAGTGGTTTTGGTCCAAGAGTTAAACGAAGGTGATCCTGACCGTAGGTTACAGTTTTGCCAAACCATGTTGCAACGCCTGATTGATGACGACGGATTTTTACGCAATATTGTTTTTTCTGATGAGGCTACCTTTTATCTCGACGGCACAGTTAACCGGCAAAACTGTAGATATTGGTCTCCTGAAAATCCACACTGGAAAATGGAAACTCGTAGTCAGTTTCCACAAAAAGTTAACGTTTGGGCTGGTATTGCAGGTAATCGTATTTTGGGCCCATTTTTCTTTGAAAGCGTATTAACAGGTGAAATATATTTAGAATTTTTAAGAGACGACTTAGTCCCTGCACTTGCGGTACTTTACCCAAATGACGTAGATCCAGATCTGCCCCATCACACGATATGGTACCAACAAGACGGTGCACCACCCCATTTTGCAGTGATCGTTCGCGATTATTTAAACCATGTATTTCCTAACCATTGGATTGGTCGCAGGGGAACTATCGAATGGCCCCCTAGATCTCCAGATCTCACTCCCCTAGACTACTTTTTATGGGGCTATTTAAATAGAAAAGTCTATTTCAATAGACCAAATACCATCGAAGAATTAAAGGACAGAATTCGCAATGAAATTCGAACCATTCAACCCGATACTGTTGGTAAGGTTCTGCAGGAGTTTCAGTGGCGGATGGGATATTGCCAGGAAGTGAATGGAGGTCACTTTGAAAATTTACTCTGATTTTATTTTTTACTTTAATTATTTATCATTTATTTGTTAAAATATTTTTTTATTTGTTTAAATTGTTGTTAAAAAATTAAACAGATTACTCCCAAATCTTTCAAAATGTTCGATAAGCTACCAAAATAAATAATATTACTCCTTAATCTTTTAAAATGTAATAAGCTATAAGCTATTAGAATCAATAAGCTATTAAAAATCTTGACCCGCCCGATAGCTTATGCATGGTGCCATGGTACATTTTATAAACTTTGCAACCGAATATCTCGAAAACTTTAATGTTAAAGGTACTATGTTTTTGACATATTCGCACTCAGAAAAATGTGCTCTATCGAAATCCGTGAAAAAAAATATGGGTTGTCATTTAAAAAAATTGTCGATGACGTCATAGCTCAAAAACGAACAAAACAAAAAAAAAATCGATGGCTGAAAAAAGTGATATTTTATAAAATAAGGTTGACGTGTCCGAGGATTTCCTGTGAAAATCCTTCAATAACGATTAATTGAATTTATTCCAAACTTTACGAGCTCAGTGTATATATATATATATATATATATATATATATATATATATATATATATATATATATATATATATATATATATATATATATATATATATATATATATATATATATATATATATATATATATATATATATATATCGGCGAAGGATGGAAAATATTCCAAAACGTAGGCAGTACCGATCGGTAGGTGGGAAAAGAATAATTTTACGAGTATTTTACTGCATACAGAGAGATCACCCTCATCGCGACAAGGATGAATTGGTGGATATGTGTTCGGATTATACAGAAGCATCAAAGGCAAACACATACACACTTTTAAGAGAAGAAAAGGTACATGGAAGTGTACAGCCACCGAAACCAAAAAGCGGTCGAAATAAGATTGTAGTGGACGATGATGCAAAAAATGCGATACGTAGAACGGTCCACGGTTTCTTTAGAAATAACGAATTGCCCACTTTAGATAAGATGCTGCAAGGTGTAAGTGAAAATGATATTATACCTAAAATGTGCAGGAGTAGTCTGGCAAAAATTTTGAAAGACATGAATTTTAAGTATGGAAAAGTAGACAGAAAAAGTATTCTCATAGAAAGATATGAAATAGTTGCTTGGCGGATGGATTATCTTCGAAAAATAAAAAAGTTTCGAAACGAGGGGCGGAAAATTTTTTACACTGACGAAACGTGGGTCAACGAAGGACATACTATGAAGAGAGTCTGGCAGGATGGAAAAGTGAAAAATGCACGGCAAGCTGCGATTGAAGGCTGGACAACTGGTTTAAAAATGCCGTCTGGAAAAGGTCGCCGTTTAATCATAACGCATATTGGAAGTGATAGTGGATTTTTGCGTAATGGAGAACTGATATTTCAATCTAAGAAGACCAGAGACTACCACAAGGAAATGATTTCCGAAGTATATGAGAAATAGTTTGCCGGCGTACAGGTTTTGCCGGCCGGCGTTTTTGGATACAGGTATGGGTATATAATATGGGTATACTTATTTTATTGTTTTTATTTTTTGTTGAGAATGTTTTGAAATATATATTTATTTTATTGTTTCATTTTTTGTTAAAAGTTGTTTGCTCTATTTTGGAATAGGTATATATTTATTTCATTTTTCCATTTTAAAGTTTATTTTTCACGGCTACTTAGCTGTTTTGTACATATTATTTTTGTTTCTTGTGGGAAATATGGCTACTGGCGAACCACCCACTGAAAAATGGTAACGCGCTGAAAGCAATACTTCATGAGTGGTGTGGAAACTTGCATTCAATATCAGCTGTAGTGTTGAAAATCTACATATAAAAACCTACTACTTTAACCCCCTGTAAGGGGGTTTTAACTTTATTTTTATGTAGGTACTTACCATCCTAGATCACCTTCTACTTTCACCCCCCTAAGAAAAAAAAATTTCTACGCCAATGAAAAACATTGTGTGGGTCAGGGTTGCCGGTCGTTGAACAATACATACATATTGTACGCCGTATATGTAGGTATACATCGCTACGAGAGTTGAAATAAAAGAGTATGGCGGTTAGCAAACATGTTTGTTCGTTTCGATGAAACCTGAAAAACGTAGATTTCCACCAGACCTCGCTTTATTTACGAGATTTATTTACGGCATGTTAAAAAAATTTAAGGAAAATATTATTTGACGGCAAAAATGGATAGTGGGTGTTAGAGCAGAGCCGACTTTAGCAAAAAAAAGTTGATTTATGGGCTGCTCGAAGTAGGTACTGACGTATACTGAGGTAGGTAGGTACCTATTACATCCTCCACTTAAGACATTTCTCAAATAATTTTATCCAAAAAATATTCCAGTGCTTGAGGCCGCTAGGTTATAAATGCTAAATACAACGACATAAGTTAGGTTTCTTATTGGGATTTACAAAACCGAAAACGCTCTCTGGTTTATTACATAAGTAGGTACCTATTGTCCATTGACTTTATTTTTATGTAGGTACCTACCATCTTAGATCACAAATTAATAATTTACTTTAATCAGTGGGCAAAATTAGAAGTTCTATAGACTGTTTATAAAATTATAACCGTGTACCTAGCTAGCCACAAAAGAAAGGAAAATTTTCAATGACTGTAAAATACCTCAAGGTCAGTTTCTATTTTTGATTGGCTGTAAAAAATGTGTGTATTAAAAATCGCTTTGCGATGAGAAGCCGGTAGGTAGGTATGTATTGCATTTGTAATGATTTTTAAAAATGTGTTGAATTTAGTCTCGGTTTAGTTATGTAGGTACCTATTAACAAACAAGCTCTGATCTTTGTCAAAGCTTGTCTGTTAATAATCTTTGTCTTTGTTGAGTGTTAACGATTTGGTAGATTAGGTAGGTACCTACTTACACAATAAATATTATTGTATTTCAATCGCAAGTATATTTATTTTATTTTTTCGTTTTAAAGTTTATTTTTCTCGACTACTTAGCTGTTTTGTACATATTTATTTTTGTTACTTGTGGGAAATATGGCTACTGGCGAACCACCCACTAAAGAATGGTAACGCGCTGAAAGCAATACTTCATGAGTGGTGTGGAAACTTGCATTCAATATCAGCTGTGGTGTTGAAAATCTACATATAAAAACTTTCTACTTTAACTCCCTGTAAGTAGTTTAACCGCTTTACTTAACCCCTTGTAAGTAGGTGCCTAGGTTCATTGACTTTATTTTTATGTAGGTAGTTACCATCCTAGATCACAAATTAATAATTTACATCAGTGGGAAAAATTAAAAATTAGTAGGTACCTACTTATACAATAAATATGATTGTATTTCAATTGAAAGTATATTTATTTTATTTTTCCGTTTTTAAGTTTATTTTTCTCGACTACTTAGCTGTTTTGTACATATTTATTTTTGTTTCCTGTGGGAAATATGGCTACTGGCGAACCACACACTAAAAAATAGTAACGCGCTAAAAGCAATACTTCATGAGTGGTGTGGAAAGTTGCATATCAGCTTTAATATCAGCTGTGGTGTTGAAATTATGCATATAAAAACCTTCTACTTTCACCCCGCTAAGAAAAAAAAATGTCTACGGCAATGAAAAACATTGTGTAGGTCAGGGTTGCCGGTCGTTCAACTACACATACATATTGTACGAACTGTATCTATAGGGATTTTCTGTATAAAATTATAGCTGACATAATGTTGACTAAGATTGATTCTATTCAGTTTTTCTTATCTCGTATAGTTCGAAAATAATGAAAAAAAATTGCTGCCTGACTTTTCTTGGCTTAGTTTACCTGTTGTTGCGTTAGTAGTGAAATATTTACAATTATGGTATTACTGAATTAATTCCATAAGTAGTTTTCACTTTCAACGGTGTTAGTACATATAAATATTTATGTATATATTGTTTGAAATTTCTCTTGCTTTAAGTCAGAGTTTGCGATTTTTTAACACGCTTATATTAGGAGGAGATTTTCATCCACTTCAAGATGTCAGATTAAACTGAAACTTGTTTGGCGCGGTTTGTTGGCACACCGCGTGTTTGACTGTGTTTGCTCGTAGTTGCTTCAATTTCAAGTTATTTTCAAGAAGATGGATGTTGATTATGATAGTGAGACTGATACCTCATCAGATATATCTGAGAAAGCAAATGCAATAGTATATAATCTGTTACCGGCCAAATCTAAGTTATGAGAAAGCATGACCAATTTCGTGAATGGTGCGAGATGTAAAAAAGGTTTCTGAAAATGTGCTTATACTGCTTATATGTTATTTTGAGGAAAAATCAAAAATTATAAACCTCCTACGTTATGGAGTGTGTACTTAATGTTGAAAAGTACATTGAATGTTAAGGAAAAATTGATATAAGCAAGTTTTCAAAATTGGTCCCGCTCATTGCGAACAAAAGCGTCGAACAAAGCGTCGAACAAAACGTCGAACAAAGCGTCGAACAAAACGTCGAACAAAGCGTCGAACAAAAGCGTCGGATACCCAGGAAATAAATCTAAAGTTTTATCACGGGTGATATCAATAAATTTATTCAAGATACTGATAACGAAACAAATTTACTTTATAAGGTACAGATGTAATCATAATTTTGTAATATTAGTAGTAATTTCAATATTTTTTATTTGTACGTTGTCCTAATTGTAACTATTGTTGCCACTGAAGATGGATCTATATTGATTTTTAAAATACCTGATACAAAGACCAATTACGCAAGAACGTTTACTGTTTCAAATTCTGATTATATTGAGACATACCGCAAGTATAGAGCACTACGGCCGCATCATACAAAAAGTAACAGATTATTTTGAAATATTCGAGATTAAAATGTATTAACCAATATGTGGGGATAAATAAAATAGGAGAAATTCCCAGCTTGATTGTAAAATAGTTTGGAAAGGCATTTATAAGGCTACACAGGTCACTGTTTCAGGAGAAGCTCTGTAACTCTTCTGGCCAATGCAGGGGGCAACGTTACATCCATAAAACGTCACGGTGACTGGAAATCTGCCTCCGTAGCAGAAGCATATATAGAAGATAGTTTGAATAACAAAATTGAGATTTCTAACAAAATATTGAATTGTCCATCTTCTTCCAAACAAATTAAAATATCTGAAAAAATTTTGGAATCAACTCTTCAAGAAATATCTAACGTTTCTAATCAGCAGCAACATGGAACATCTTCGGGATTTTATGTTGGAAGTAATTGTTCAAACTTTACTATCGATTATTATTCCAATAAATGAAATTGTTTTATGATGAATAATCAATTAATAATTGCCTCTGTTAAAAATAAATCCTTCAAAAAGTAATATTTCATGTTTATTTTGTGAATTATTTTGGCACTGAAAAAAAAGGTTTTTTTCACGGTGAAAAAAAGTAAACATTTACGCATCAATAGAGATGCAGAAATGTCAAGTTTTTTTGAAAGTTGTACAAAAAATTTTTAATAACTTACAACATAGCTACCAAGAAGGTGGAATATTATTGTCAATAATTTCTCTAAAATGAATTATGTTTATTATTAAATATTATTAATCTGATGCATTTCGCTTCTGGCCACCGAGTATGGACATACGGTACAAAAACCGCCCGGGTCGTTATCCTGGGAGAGCGCGCTAGGATTGATCCTGGGGGATGGCATCTTGGCAAACCTGTTCTTCAGGTGAATGGATAAGTGTCAGGAGATCCCGTGGGAAATATAACTACACACCGAACCGGTTAACTTTGCATGGGATCATTCCAGCTGGCGTAGGTAAATCATAATTCCAATTGGACGATGATAATCAAGTTGGAGCCACAACTCCAGCTGGTCTGTAGTTATTGCTGAAACAAGTTAGTTATTAAACGAAATAATAATAATAGTAATTTTAGTGCATTTTTTTATTTTAGATAGTTTTTAGTTTAATTATTTTAGTTAACCTTTACATTATATTTGGCTAGCAGTAGTAACGACACAGAAGGACCACTGGATGCTGTGAAATTGTATTGAAAGTATTGACAACATTAAAGAAAACATGTATGGAAAAGAAAAGTATTATTTAGTTATTTTGGACTTATTTTTTTCAGACAGGAAAAATTTTTGAATACGATTTTACTGGAAAACATACAACAATAATATTTTCAAGACGAAAGTCGTTTAAAAGCGATAACTTATCGGGACAAAAAACCACGTCAAGATGTATTGGAAGTATTTATTTTTAATATATTTCAGACGATGTAAATTCACATTAACAGTTAAAAAAAAAAATTTTGTTTGTATTTCGTGATTAAAATTCGTGTTTTCAAAAATTAACACTCATTTTACGCACTTAATATAAAAATAACTCTGTGAAAATGTGAAAACTGTTTTGGGAATAAATTGAGCAGATCCACTGAACTACGACGGATAAGTACCTTGATATTATTGCTCGGTAGCAACAGCATTCATGTTATAAACTATATGTTCTATAAATACAATTATTTTGGTATGATTAACATGAGAAATAAAATAAATGTAAAATAAATTTTACATTTAGTAGAGTTTTTTTATATCTATATCTTGTGTCATATTTATGTTGAATATTTGCTAAATCGCTCCTTTGTTCATGTTGTAGGATCAAAATCTTGTACATAAATATTTGTCATATCAAATGGATTGTTAATACTATATAAAAGGTCACTGGAGTAGGTACGTTTTTTTTGTTATACCTATATAATTTTAAAATAAATTTCGAATTACTTCTAGCTGCTTTAAGTGGTTGTTTTAAGTTCCTATCCATGCTGCAATGCCATATTGAATATGGGATTGTGTCAAAGAATTGATTTTAGTTTTATAACAAGCATATTAATATTTTCATCCCATTTTAGATATCTATCAGTTTCAATTCTTAGATATTTTGTGTGATTGACTTCAGTAATCGCATATGTATTTTCGTAAATTAGGGGCATTAGGTATATTAGCGAACTTTAGATTTATTACGCTGGACGTCATATATTTACTTTTTTCAAATTTAATTGTAAGGGAAATTTCATCAAACCATGTTTTAATTTTTATTAAATCTCTATGTTATATTCCTTATCTCCACCCATGTCTCACTTTCATATAATATCAGTATCGTCCGTAAAAGATGACACAATTCCTCTACTTTCTAATTCTAGAAGTTTGTTTATGTAAATTGAAAAAGTATTTGACCTAGTGCCTTGTGGAACTCCGAATTCTACCCGCCTTTCTGACTAAAACATCCTCAATCTGGACAATCTGAGCTCTGTTATTCAGGTAGGATTTTATTAGATCTAGAGCTATTCTTCTAAAGCCAATTTTCTCGAGTTGATTGATCAATATCTTCGAGAGAAACGATCGAGAAACACACAGAGTATAGCCTTGTTTTGATCAAAATTTTTGTATATATTATTAGTCTAATAAAAGATAGCATTTCATGTTGATACTGCGATGAAACAGGCTGTCTCTCAAGGTTTTACTGGTGCGGGATCTGGCTAGGAAAATGAATCTCTCCTGGTAATATTTATATATATTTTAATTGGTGTTTAAATAGAGAGGCCCCACGCAAAGTATTACGCTAACCACAAAAACTACT
This sequence comes from Tetropium fuscum, assembly GCA_964058915.1. Taxonomy (NCBI): domain Eukaryota; kingdom Metazoa; phylum Arthropoda; class Insecta; order Coleoptera; family Cerambycidae; genus Tetropium; species Tetropium fuscum. Next base: position 14,426 of record CAXKVY010003512.1, on the reverse strand, counting down.
AAAAAGCTAAAAAAAAATACAATTAACATTCACCACATTATTTGAACAAAGGGTCGCTCTTACCCAAAAGACCTGGCAGAATAACTATTAGAGAGAACTCTGTTCGTTTGCCTTTTACCACAGGGCTCTTTCAGCTTCTTACTTTAGCTTGCGTAGGTATAATAGTTTGGATACAATGCTATTAACCACCTTATCTGATGTGTTTCTTTCCCTCGACACTTTTTCCGTAGGCCGTGGTTTTTTGGCCGGCAGGAAAGAATGAACGCAAATAAGTTAAACCGTACGCACACGGTTGGTCTAGCTACTAGGTATAATACGTATCAGCTAGAGCACTACCGACGTTTCGTTCTGCCACAATACCCCTTGATTAAAACCAAATTGTTTGTGGGTGAAATTAAATTATATTAGTATTGAAAATACTACTGGGCGCGAGTATATGGGACCCGTCTCACGAAAAATGTATCGGTATGCGACAGAATCTGTCAAGTGACATACGGTATGGCAGTGTCGGCATGCATAAAAAGAGACCATTAGGTTTAAGAGTGTTTATGTTTATATTTTAGTTTCGATATAGTCTGGAATGAAGTGAGAGTGAAAAGGAGAAGTCTGATCGTTAGAACGTTTTGATGAGATAGACTTGATTATTCATAAAGATTCGTGAAGTGCTTTAGAAATCAAAATTCGTTCATTTGTTGATTTGTTATTAGTATTTATTACAGCTCTAATAAAAGTATATTCGAATTTCATATATTTACCTTTTGTGTCTGATGTTGCAACTAATTCAATATGTGGCAGAAACCGAAGTTAAACTAAATACGAAATACGAAACCAATAAATATACCTATCGTTTAACTTACTTTAAACGATAAGAGAAAATGCGCGGTCATAATTAAAAATTTTTATTGCAATTTTCTTAACATTGTCTTGATTCATTTTATATAAAAACAATACAAAATTTGTTGCTTTATATGTAACACATATACTTGTATTTAATTATATTTATAACGGCAAAAAAATCTTGATAATAACTATTAACACTCGGAGTAGTTTTCACAAACACCAAAACACTTTCACTTCGCTCGACGAGCGTTTCGCCAACCAAGTTGGCATCATCCGGAGACGATTAAAACTAATCTTATACTACAAAATCTACCATATTTATACTATTTTCATGGTGACGTCACTAATGATATCACCGTGAAATTTACGAGTGACTAATCACGCTTCAATGATCGGTTGCTAAGCATCGCGTAAAGCGGGCTACGGTATGATATCACCGTGAAATTTACGCGTGACTAATCACGGTTCAATCATCGGTTGCTAAGCAACGCGTAAAGCGGGCTATACGGTATAGGTCCCTTGTCACTATTCATTCTACTATTACATTTTACAATTTCTATGTTCTCAAATGAATCCAACTGTCTATTATTGGTCACATTTCTAACTAATCTTAAATTACTAATATCTATTCTATGATTGTTTTCAAAAGCATGTTGTGCAACACTAGACTTATCTGTTCTTCCATATTTTAGATGAGCCATATGCTCTTTAAATCTGGTGTTAATTGATCGTCTCGTTTGTCCAACATATTTTCGATCACAATCATTACAACTAATTTCGTAAATCCCAGACCTTTCATTTGGAACAATTTTATCCTTTGGATTGTCTAAACGTTGTTGTAATTTGTTGCTCGACGAATGAATCGCTGTTATACCCACGTTTTTGAAAACCTTACTCAAACCACGAGTAAACCGGGGTTCGTACGGGATGGATACATATTTTGGAGCCTCTATATCCTTTTGAAAGGTCGTAGAATTACGAAGTGTGTCCTTAAATTTACGCTTCCTAATTAGTTTTTCAACTATATCTCTAGGATAACCATTACTCACAGCTATATCTTTAATTAATACTTTTTCTTTTTCAAACCTCTCATTACTGAGAGGGAAACTTAGTAAACGATGGACAAGAAAATTTGTTTGTTTTGTTTGTGGAAACTACTCCGAGTGTTACAGTTACATCAAAGGTTCCAGCCCTATCCAGTAGTAAGATGACTTCACGGTCAACGGAACTGAATCTCTATCGCAAGTATAGTACTAAAATTGGGTTAATAGGTTCTGATATTTGGTTTCTAAAATCCTGTAAACGTCATTCTGTTTTTCCGAGTTTCATTCAAGTAAAAATTCCAAATTGTTCGAATATTTCAAATAAGGTTGCTTATACTGATATCTCCTTTAAACATCTGCATAAATAGGCAGAATATATAAAAATGCAATATCAAGAAGAAGAAAACTGAAAATATTATTTATTCAATTATTTCATTCATTTATTTCACGCTACATTTCATATGGCAATCGTAAAATTCAAATACGCGAATTAAGTGTCTGCACAGAAGAATTGCCAAAAATAACTATTCACACAGGAACAAACTTTATTTCGTACAGCAAGACGTATACAAATGTAATGTTAAAAGTTGGTCAGCGCAGCTGGCCTTTTATATAAAATAAATGCAGAATAAGTATTTGCTGTGTCAGCGTTTTTATGCCTTCACTCAAGCACTTAAGTAACATAACGTGTAGTTTATGTTACGAACTGTAAACAAAGTTAAAATAAATATAATTAATAAAATATACAATGATGTAACTCGCGCGACCACGGCACAAAAGCATATCAGTTGAATATTCACATTATCATATCTCAAAATTATTATATTGATGTGACATTATTACTTACATTTGATAAAAGTTTTTATTTTTTTATTTTATTACTAATCGCTAATGGTACCTAATGCAAATGCTGAAAACACCTATCATCCTAGCCACTTATAATCAAAATGGGACTCCAAGAGCATTATAGTTGTATCTGGTATTTTCGATGCGCTTAAGATACTTACGAAAGGTGCAATATCGGTAAATTTTTATTTAGGAATGCAGTAATTCTTTTTTTATTGATTTTTCTATTATTTTTACAAGTTTGAAATAATTGAGATGAGATATCGGTCTATAATTTAAAAAAATAAATGGGCATTCAATTTTGATTGTTATACACTGGAGAAAAATAGTAATTTTGAAATTCTTATAGCGAACGTGGGCAAATAGTAATAGAAAACGATGAGTACAATATAATAATGTGGCCAGTACGCCACATTATTCACGGTGTGTCATGCTATATTGGTATGTGTATATGTAAGATAAGTAACGTCAATACCCATAGTACAGTATTGTATGTCCACATAATAATAAACAGAAATTTGTAGAAGAGGGACGCAATGTTTGTAAACAAAATTCAGTACAGTTGGGATGCAATCGACCAATGCTGTGGTATAGTAAACAATCATTTTGTCTTTTCGCGGATGTTTTCTCACTTGCTAGAGTTTATCTCGTCTATCTTTCATCTGAGCTTTATGTACTGTTAACCTACTCGTTTTGTGTGGGCTAATAAAAGTGTAAGATGGGATCCAAAGCGGCTCGTTGATCTTAGAAATCAGACCAGTCTTTGTACAATGAATCGTAGCCCTGGCACGTGTCTCTAAGGCCACCAGCAGCAGCTGTGCAAAGAAAATCAAAGCCAAAGGACAACAATCGGCAAAGTAAGAACAAGACACCCCAAGATAATACTTCGTTCTGTCTTTGATAGGTTGAGCATGGGCGTCGCAGAAGGCATCAGTTTGTGATAGAGAAGAGACAAGGTATAATATGCAAATCTATTCTATCACAGCAATCATTATGTATTATGCATTATATACTGAAAAAAATAATTAATAGCATTTGCAGTAGCAAATTGATACGGTGAATCTAGCAGTAGTAGTTCGTTATTGTAACTATTATAATAATGAATATCAGAACTTGAAATAGATACTGACATCACATATACAATAATAACACACATGTCAGTGCGTTCGCAAAAGTAACGGATAAATTCAATATTTCTAAAGACTGACGTTTCTATAATCCGAGGACACGCCGATTTTTATTTTTCATGCCGCTTATTTTGATGTAATATAGAATAAGATGGCGTGTTCCGGATGTGACGTCAACGATATTTTTTTAAATAGCGATAATATATTTTCCGGCAGATTCTTGTAGGTGAACTCTTTATGAGTTCGGCAATCTAGCACACTTTATATTTATTTTGAGAAACAGAGGTTTAAACGAATTAATAAAAATTTAATTAAGACAACTCTACGAGTACACAAAAACACCTTCCTGATGCATTAATAATAATAATAATAATAATAATAATGTTTATTTGCATAAATAGTAGATTATAAAATATGAACAATGTATATATGTATATAAATGTTAGACAGTATTATTAACTAGCTAAATCTAAAAACAAACAATTAAAATTCATAATAATACGCAACAATAATAAAGTACACTAAATACTTATAAACACATAAAATTACAAATAAACAAATATACTCAATAAGTGGCTTAACACTTGTTTTGAGGTAAGATAAAATAACTAAGAAAAAATAGAACTAGGATAAATAATATAATATGATACCACTAGTATGAATTACAATATATCATTCTTTTTGTTAATAGAAGTTACTAAAGCATTAGTTATCCATGTTGATTTCTTTGTATATTTTCTTTTATTTTTAATGACTGTAGTACATTTGTCAATAGTTTCCATTGTTATATTAATAAATTTATTTGTTGCAATGTCAATGTCTGGTTCATTATAAACTGGTTCCCAAGAGATTTCTTGAAAACGTTTCTGCAAGTTTGTATAGTTAATAGTACTACTTAATTGATAAATATTTTCTGGCTCTTTAATTTTTTGTAAAACTATTTGTAATATTATAGGATAGTGATCAGTGATATCTGTTTCTATTATCAATGGTAAGGTAAAATCTATGTTACTTATTTCTTTACATTTAATAAATATATGATCTATACATGATTTGGCATTTTCTTGTACTCTGGTGAAGTTATTGATTGTAGATATATAGCCAAACTCATTGAGGATGTTTAAGTACTCAATTGCATAGTCGAAATCCTGAAGAATATCAATATTTAGGTCACCCACAAACAAATTATAGTTTTCATCATTTTTATTCTCGACTTGCAAGTAATTTTGCAGGTGATTGTTGAATACATTGGGATCTAACGATGGAGATCGGTAGAGAGCTGTTATGATAATGATATTGTCTCCTTTTATCTGTATTTTAATTCTGAGAGCTTTAGTTTCACCTATAGGAATAACACGGCATGTATATTGTAGATTTGATTTAATATATGCAACAACACCATCGTTCTGATTTATATCTCCCTGATTGTATATCATATCATATTCATCTAGGTTATATAAAGTTGTATCTTTTATGTTCCATGTTTCTGTCAAAATAATACATTCAAATTTTGTACCTATGCTCTTTAGAAATATTTTGAACTCATCGCGATTTTTATTTATGCTTCGTATGTTATTATGTATTATTTTAAAGTTTTTTATATTGTTGTTTGTATTTAAGATTTCTTTACATTCTTTGTGATTTTGTAAATTGAAAGTTTCTATATTAGTTGTTTTAAAGTCCCTTATGTACTGATCCATTTGTATAAGATAAAACAGTGAAACAAAAAGAGAATAACAGTGAAATAAAAAGAGAAAAACATAATTTTTAAAGTAAAGATTAAAGTATACTTATTTCACTGAACGGTTTCTAAGTTTGTCCTTAATGCATACAAGAGTCTTCGTTGATTTTTTTATGGCGCCGGTATTGAGGGTCTGTAGAGCTTGAGCTGCCAATCTCGATTCCGTAGTATCTATAACATGACGTTCTTTTATGTCTTCTTGATGTTGTAAGGTCGGGGTCGACGGTGCACTGTTTGTTGAGGGTAAGTGAAAGTCTTCAGATTCTAATTGTTCAGCAGTATATGTCTTTCCGTCAACTATGAGTTTACCATTTTTTATTTGGGATTTACTATTCTTTTTCTGTCGAAACTGATTTAGATGTTTTCTCAATATTTTATTTTCTTGTCTTTTCTCAGGTGTTAGATCATGTGTTATAGTAATATGTGTTCCTTTTAGTTTGTAACACTTTTCTATGACTTTAATTTTATTTAAGTAACTTGAAAATTCCACCTTTATGGGACTGTTATCTAGATTACCTAGGCGATATATATTGTTAAAGTCTGTTTCTTTTAAGTTAACATTCAATAATTCTTTCAGCGGCTGGGAAATGGACTGTGGTGTGGTAACTTTATCTGTTTTCAATCCAAATATTACGATGTTGTTTTTTCTGCTCCTTTGGTCTTGTGCTTCTATTCGTTTTTTAAGATGATAGTTTTCAGTTTCCAAAGTATTTATTTTATGGTTTAATTCTTCTATCTTCAGCTGTAGACGGGTTTCGCTAGCTTCAATGGTACGTTTAAAGTCTTTACGATTTTGTAGAATCTCATTAAGTAGTTGCTGATTTGATATTTCCTGAACTTGATTCATTTTATTCAGATGCTATTATTTGTTTTCAAGTAATTTTAGATTTAATTATAATTTAGATTAGATGCACTTGTTCGCGGCGGTGTCAAGGTTATATAATGTGACCTACTTTAAAGACTTCTGTTTAAGTGTTTACATTTCGTTATTATTTTTATTATACACACTTGCACTTTTCACGGCGATATCGATGTTATAATATAACCTACTTTAGAAACTGCAGTTTAAATGTTTACATTTCACTATTGTTTTTATTATACACATATGGAGCTCGACACGCGTCTATACCCAACGAAATACAAACTACTACTACATTAAGAGTAACCATTGGAAAAAGTGTGCTATGGCTCGCTTGAAACAAAACACTAAGGTAACAGTAAATAATGTTGTCATTGTCAAAAGTATTGTTAATCATTAGAAGCAAAGATGTTATCCAAAAAAAGAAAGAATAGAAATATTAATTATGATAGGCTAGGGTGATTTAACCCGAACACATAACGAGGTTTGTTATATGCTCAATTCGAAATATGAAGGTAAGAACGTCAGTCAGTCAACAGTAAGCATGATTGAAGAGAAGTATAGAGAGCATGGCACTGCCAGAGATCTTCCGAGAAGTGGACGTACCAGAGTTGTTAATGATGAAAATAGTTTAAATGTTTTGTTGTCCGTCCATGGAGATCGACATTCGACGACCCGAGGAATTGCAGGTGAATATGGAATTTAAAATTTTTCAGTTCACAAAATCCTGAAGATCAACAAGTAACATCCGTATAAAGTTAAATTAATTAATACATGAGTTAAACCAGGATCAGCCAGATCGATGTGTTTCATTTGGCCAGGAAATGTTAGAAATGAGAATACGCATTGTTGATATATTAAACGTTTAAATTATATTATTCCAGCGTTTTGTTGTTTCAGCGTTTTGTTGTTTGGGAATGAATTAAATGATATTCTTTCTCCAGACTTTTTAGCTTCGTCGCTACTGCTTTTACATGCACCTACAGTATAGTTATACCCAGCCATCTAGTAACAACATATTAAGTAAGATTCAATTATAAAGGATTAATTACAATATTACTTATTGGTAGAAAGTACCTACCTACTTACGATGATTAGCATATATTTTTGTTTTTCTGGCCGCTAGACACTTATATTGTCCCATCGACAATAGAAATCGAAGTCTCAAAATATAATCATATAATGTTATTAAATAGTATTTTGACATAAAAATCACCAAATAACTACACGAACACCCGGAAAAACGCAGAGAAACTTGAAAAGTCTCTCTGCCGGATCTCTCTGCAAAAGTTACGGAGCAACCCACCTAATTTAATCAATCTTGGTCCGTGGTCAGACGGATCAGCGGATGCCCTAGCGTCTGGGCTTGGTCCTTGATAATCTTCATGGCCGTCTTGTACCTCAGGTCCCTACGGATGACTTGGTCACATACCATGGGGCGCCTACTGCAGTCCGAAGTGTTCCACTGTTTTCCACTGCTTGTATCCACGTGAGGTGCTTCTTCGCTACGTATCTAGGGTAGTCTTATTCTTCTAGCTCAGCCTCTTGTTGTCGGCTAACATCGCATACAGTAGTAGGGCTTGGGTGAACTTTGCCTTTTTCGTAGTGGCATCTATATGAACCTTCCACGTCAGGGCTCGATCCATCTGGCTTTTGAGATACGATTTCTCGTATCTCCGTCGTCGTTGCGCTAACTATCTGCCGATTAATGACAATATGAAAATTTTCCTAGAGTTTTTAGTGTTATTGTGATACTATCAAGTAGATATTTATTTTGAAACAACAATTTTTTCTCCAATTGAGCGGACATTATTTCTATGGGCTCTCAAGTCTCTCAAGTGCGTAAGTTGCTCAAGTGCGTAAATTGCTGTTTGGTAAAAGATAAGTTGCAAGCAGACATAAATGTAAATTATGCGACATGGGACTATAATAGCTGTTACGCATATAAACAGGCTTTAGAAAAACATAAATATGAATTATTCGGACTTCCTAATATAAATAACAATTACCTATACCGATAACAAATAGTCAATATTCTGAAGTATATCCCATTGTACCACTCGCTGCACCCACCTCATCACCTCAAATTTTGATATATATTATCAAAATGTTCGAGGGTTGAATACTAAATCATCTAAAATGTATAATGCAATTCTGTCCTCTAACTATGATATTTTGGCTTTCACGGAAACCTGGCTTAACTCAAATGTTTTAACTACTGAAATTTTTATTTCGTCGTACTATATATGTCGATCTGACAGAAGTTTCGCTGAAATGGGACTAACCAAAGGTGGAGGAGTTATCTTAGCCATAAATAATAAATTCTCAGTACACCCTATAGATCTGAATTTTATTACCGTTAATAATTTATCAAATATTGATGTAGTGGGAACCAAAATTAGTATAAATCACTATTCATTTATGTATTTCTACTGTATATACCTCCAAACACCAACACTGACTGTTACAACTCTTTGACTCTGTTTGACATTATTAGTTCATTAGATTACCTTTATAGTAGTGTTGCATTACTATAATAACGATTGTAATATTCCCGGGTATTCTAATTATCTTGCAAATCACGTTCCTAATGATAATGTGTTACCACTGATTAATGTTCAAAATTTTCTGGATTTTAAGCAGCTTAATTTTAATTATAATGTGTATCAGAGGATACTTGACTTGGTATTGTCAAATAGAAAATGCGCTGTCGAAAGAGCATTGGATATACTTATTAACGAAGACAGTTATCATTCCGCTATTGTCGTTTACTTTGAATTACATATGGAGGTAAAAAACAGCATGCAAACGTTTGACAATATATTTATATGAAAGTTTAATCCATATTGACTGGAACTTTTTAAATAATTTTAGCGCTGTCGATAGTTCTTGCGACGCTTTATATTCTGAACTCTATAAACATTTTGATATTTTTGTGCCTAAAACCAGAACTCATAGACGCATTTATCCCCCTTGGTTTAATGCTAATATTATAAAATGTATCCGCCTTAAATTCAAAGCATGGAAAATCTATAAACGATACAATTACTTGAATTTCAGTTTCGGAGGCAAAAAATTAAAAACAATATCATATGAAGGATATTGCAACAGTATATAACAGAACTTACGTAATAATCCAAAAAAATTGTGGCAATTCGTTAACAACATGAGAAACAACAATACTATACCTAATAATATGACTCTCAAAAATGAAATTTTAAGTGATCCTAAAAGCATTGCAGATGCATTTGCGGATTTTTTTCAGAACTCATACAGAAAGTAATATTCCTGAATTTACTAACAATGTCTTAAGGGATAGCTTACAATTAAATAAAATACCGGATAAAATACCGGATAAAATACCCGCTTTTTTTCTTAGAGATTGCGCATGTCTTCTCTCTAAACCACTGACCATAATTTTTAATATTTCTATTAATACATGTACTTATCCATCATCCTGGAAGCTCTCTAAAATAATACCTATATTTAAGAAAGGTGAAAAAAATCAAATTGAAAATCATAGACCAATAACTATCATTAATAACTTTGCTAAGTGTCTTGAAATGCTGCTTCATAACTTTCTTTTCTTTCATAACAAAAATAAAATAATACCACAACAGCACGGTTTTATGAAAGGCAGGTCTACAGCCACTAATTTATTCTGTATAACTCAATATATAGCTGATGCATTTGATTCTTGTCAACAGGTAGACGTTATATATATACGGATTTCTCTAAAGCGTTTGACAGACAGAATCACGTTACATTACTTAATAAGTTACATAACTCTGGTGCATCAAAAAATTTGCCATGCTTCTTCAAATCTTACCTTGCAGAGAAAAATAATTTGTTCACTGTTATGGTCAACAATATGTTATAATATCAGTCACTTCAGGGGTTCCTAAAGGATCCATATTAGAACCATTACAGAATGTATATATTAACGATATCTTAAATGACATTGAGGCGAATTGCTTACTTTATGCGGACGTTATGAAAATATACAGTACCATTACAAGTCCTGATGATTGCAATAAACTGCAATTAGCATTAAACAAAATTAATATGTGTTCACGGAACACTCTTCCATTAAATCCTACTAAATGTAACGTTATGTCCTTTTCTCTTAGACACGATATTATCAAATATGATTATTTGATTGATGAAGTAATTCTACAGAGGCCCAATACCATCCGTGACCTTGTCATAATTTTCGTTCACAACCCATGTTCATCAAATCATTTTCAGCCCATGTAAATGGCATAGCAGCTAAAAGCTTCAGATCTCTAGGTTTTGTGATACGAAATACTCGTGTGTTTCAAAATTTAAAATTGTTATACACGGCTCTTGTCAGACCTCACGCTGAATATGCCTCCATTACGTGGTGTCCCCATTTCAACACTCATATTAATAACTTAGAGAGGATCCAAAGACGTTTTCTAAAATATCTTAGTTACAGTTAGATAATACTTATCCATTGATTGGATTTACGCAGGAGGAATTGATTGATTGGACTTTCAAGACATTCATTTGAATCATTAGAAAATCGCCGCATCATTCATCAGTTAGTTTTCCTCAGAAAACTAATAACAAATGATATTGATTGTTAAAATATACTCGCTCAACTAAATTTTTTTGTTCCTCGTGTATCTGCACCATAATCTGTTACATTTTATCCCCCCATGCCTCGTATCAACGTAATGAAGTTTTCGCTGCTGCAACAAATGTGCCATAATTATAATTTATTACAAAATAAATTTGATTTGTCCAACTTCAATGTGGCTTTGATAAAAAAATTAAAATTGTAAATGGTTTTTACTTAGTATTTCTGTTGGTTAAATTATAAAATGTGTATTTATGTTATTTATGTTATTGTGGTATTTTCTTTTTTTGTTTTGTTTGTATTCTTGTATGTATTTTACCCATTCAATAATTGGTGTTTACTGTGGAATGGTGTATGTTAAATAAATAAATAAATAAATAAATAAATAAAGTCTCAGGAACAAGAGATTATAATTATTTCTATGGAACTTCAGCTCCCAAGTCTCGGGAACAAGAGATTATAATTGAAATCCTTCCTCTGCATTTTATCTGCAACAAATACAATTTACACAAGGCACTATCTCTTTTCGTTTCGGAGCTACGATTTTTTTCTAAATCAAACACGAGAATTTAATGCGTTAATATCATTATTTTATAATGTCATCGAAGACGCAACGGTTTTGCATTGTATCGCCAATATCTATATATTTTTGTAATGTTTATATTTCATCAGCAATAATGATAAACACTTGGCCCAATTTCTTATTCTACGCCCCTGTGATCAGGGCAGCTGTACGCCGTATCTGAAAGGAGGTATTCTTCTCGCTGGGCTTATGGCCGCGATTATTCCATAACAAGTGAACTGTATCTTCAGGGTTAAAGCAGGAGCCGGGGTTTTATTGTTAAATGTTGTGAGGAAATAACGACTACATAAGGCCAAAATGAACGTTACGCTCTTATACAACGGGGATCTTAAAGCCCTGGAAGTAAACGCATAAACGGTTAAGTGCATTGATTGGTTCATTTTTAATTTTTAAATTGCGAAAGATTTTGAATTTTTAAAATAGGATGCAATATTTCTAATACAATTGTATACCAAACCATTTGACTAACTTAGAGAGTATAATTTGTTGAATTTGACGAATGAAAACGTACACATATTACCTATACCTAGGGTGACCATATGTACTTTTTTTATTAGGACAGTACTTTCTTTTCAAACACTGTCCTACTGTCTTTGAAGGTTTATTTAGTACGCCTAAATGTACTTTTTTTTAAAGATACACAAAAGTATGTCCTACTTCTTGTTTCAATAAAGAAACAAAATAATTAAACTGTTTTTGGTGTATATAGATTTGGTTTAACCCACTGTGCAGCCAGCCAATGATCGCCTTGCTGTAAGACAGCACGCAACGACGCGGTGCACGTAATCAAGCGTGCCGATACGTTTATGTCGCTGTTTTATTTTACCGCAGTTCGAACGCTATTTGACTAGCCGCAACGAATTCTTAGCATCTCGTTTGTTTACGTCTGCATTCGCTGTCGACTAGTCTTGATTTATCGATTTAGCTGAGCGTCTGGCGATTTCCTTGTATTGTTTCGTGTTCCGTGTGGAAGAGGTACATATTCTTATCTCAACATGTCACCGCCTCGAAGAAGATGCCATTTTAACTCCGAACTGCAGGCAGAGTATCCATTTATGAAAGTAAAATCAGATGTTTCACCGCATGTTGTGTATTGCGAAATTTGCCGAAGTGATATTGATATTTCTAACAGTGGTCGCAGCACCATTAACCTTCCGTTACACGCGCAGACTCTCAGTCCTCTTGAATTGAAATATTGCCGCCATTTCAAAACGCGCCGTTTCCGCAAGCCATTGTTCTAGGTACCTCTCGAGCATGAGCTAACATGAATCAGTCTGCTTTGTGCCTTTGAAACGTGGACGCGTTACAGAGTAGCTAGTGATTGCGGACCGTAAGTCCCGCGCGTGTAAATACGTTATAAAAAGTGATATCAACAATTTGTATTTTTTATCCCTTTACGAACAACAAAAGGTAAGATATTTAGTATTTTTTTTATAAGTTGTCAGGTCATTAGGAGGGAAGGATAGATGATAGAATTTTGCGTTTTTTGCAGGATGTCTTATGAAAGAGAGCAGGAATATCTACAAAAGTTACTGGACGAAACAATGTTGGAGGATGATCAAGTAGAAATTGAATACGATGACGAGGAAGATGATTTAGAGGAAGATCATTTGGAAGAAAGACCGGACAATTCAGATTCAGAGCAGGACATTTCGGACACTGAAGTAGAACCATCAGAGCTACCATTAGATGGTCCCCTTTTTATAGGAAAGGATAAAACTACCAAGTGGAGAAAACACCAACCGCCAAAAAATGTTAGGACAAGGGCTGAAAATTTAATAAAACACTTACCCGGGCCAAAAGTTTCTACCAAGAACTTGACAGATCCACTTGATATCTGGAAATTCTTTTTTACCGATAAAATTTTGAATACCATTGTAGAACATACAAACGAACGTATTCGTGTAACCGCAACAAATTATACCCGAGAAAGAGACGCTTCTCCTACAAGTGTATTTGAGATTCAAGCATTATTTGGATTACTCTATATGTCTGGAGTTCTCAAATCTAGTCGGTTGCATGTGAGAGAGTTGTTTAGTACTCATGCCACTGGGGTGGAGATATTTCGTTTGGTGATGTCGGTAAACAGGTTTAAATTTCTTCTGAGACATCTGAGATTTGATGATATTCAAACACGGGACGAGCGGAAAACAATTGATAAATTGGCTCCTATTAGGGAAGTATTTAATGAGCTTGTCAAAAACTGCAAAGCTGCGTACACACCTTTCCATTACGTTACGATTGATGAAAAGTTGGAGGCCTTTCGAGGACGCTGTGGATTCAGGCAATATATTCCCAGCAAGCCAAACAAGTATGGGATAAAGATCTATGCCCTAGTGGACGCCAAGTGTTATTATGTGTGTAATCTAGAAGTTTATGTCGGAAAACAGCCAGACGGTCCTTATACCCTTAACAATGCCCCAAGTGCTGTAGTTGAGAGACTCTGTGATTTTATAAATGGTTCTGGACGAAATTTTACCACCGACAACTGGTTTACTAGTATACCGTTATTAGAGTCGCTTCGCTCTAAGAAACTAACGTTGCTGGGTACCATCCGCAAGAATAAAAGAGAGTTACCTGCCGAATTTTCTCAGCCAGCTAAATCACGACCAGTTCAATCTAGTATGTTTGCTTTTCGTGAAAATGTAACGTTAGTCTCCTACAAACCCAAACCTAACAAAAATGTATTATTAGTATCAAGCCTACACTATGACGACAATATTGATCCGACAACAGGAAAACCAGAAATGATTACAGACTATAATATGACTAAGGGTGGCGTCG